>JACCIB010001050.1:0-60265 GCA_018906965.1 Philotrypesis tridentata
GCTGACAAAAAACTCGTACGTTGCATATGCGAGTGCGCTCTGAATATCTTGCAAGGAGTCGTCAAGATCAAAGAATCGCAAAAACGTCGTCTCAAAAAACACAAAAACGTTTTGAGAAAATTGACCGAGATTGGATTTAAGAAGAATCGCAAGAACAAAGCAGTAGAGTGGGAGAAGAAAAAACGAGTACTGCTACAGCACGGAGGAGCCTTTTTGCCGATTCTTTTGGCACCTATAATAGGCGCGCTCGTCTCGAAATTGTTTAAAACCGATTGATAGCATGGATCACGCGAAAAAAATGATTGTCGTCCCGGAGGACGTATTTTCCAGAATGCAAAATGTTCAGGCGGCAGCACCCGTCGCCGTCGGTAACGAGACATGCGACAACACTGTGCAAACGTGCGGCGACAATCTCTCGAGACTCGATTCCGAAATGCACGCGATTCTACACTCGAACAAATTTACCGACGAGCGCGAAAAATGCCAAAATTATTTGCAAGTTTTGCGACGCTATCTATTTTTTAAAGACACGGAGCGCTACGCAGCAGAGCACTCGAGCGAACGCGACATTGACGAAGTAGATGCGCCGATGACCGAAGATTTCATACTCGACAACATTCCCAAGAGTCACGTGCGAAAAGCCCGTCTTTTACTGAAACATTGGAGAGCCGCGGGCGATCGACTCAAGTGGGACGTCGCCGGTAGAGTCAGTATAGACGGCCGCCCTATTCAAGATTCGGACATTATAGAATTGATCACCGACGTTGTAGCACGCAAGAAAAAAACGGAGGAAGCTCCCGTCGGACGATTACCGTTTGCCAAATTCGTCAAAACAGTCGATACGCCGATTAATCTCATCGGAAACAGCGAAATTGTGAAAATTGGTAATATTTTAACAGAGCCGGCGAATACAAAAGTGAAACGACGAGTCAATCCGCTAGCCGACGAGCGTGCAAAAGTGAAACGTCGAGACAAACCGATAGCTGGCGAGGGTGCAAAAGCGAAACGGCGGGATAAACCGGTAGTCGACGCCGAGCACCGCGAGTGCGACGATCCTATGGATATCAGTCTCAGCTGTAGCAAAGCCAAACCGTCGCCTATTTTAACGAGAAACCGCACGAAAAAGAAGTGGCTGCGTTTAGAGTTTTAAAAAATTCAAAGCGAGAGGAAAAATGTCTTACGAAAAACAGTACTTACGACGTAATCGCACGAGGCAGGCTACGCTGGAGCCCGTAATCTCGTGCGCGTAAATCGTAAAGGAAAACTATTGAGCGATGCCGACAAGAAAGAAAAGAAAAGAATTTACGACTGGCTGAGCAATCAAGATGCTATACGCTTCATAGGCCTGTGCAGCGCAAATTTCCGCGATTAAGCTACAACGTAAGCAATATCGACGACCTTGTGGGAATGCGATTTACTTCAATTGACCACTGTTAAAGAGCACAACGACGGATTACTGCTATCTGTTGGTAGTAGTAGACGTGTTGAGTAAGCAAGCGTGGGTAGAGCCTCTGCGTGACAAGACAGCGACGAATGTTACATCAGCTTTCAAAACGTATACTTCTCGAAGCGAGGGTCGCGTACCCGTCCTCTTGCAAACAGACAAGGGAAAAGAGTTTGTCGCTTCGCAGTTTCAAGATTTTTTAAAGAAGCGCGGCATCAAATTCCGCACAGCGCGCAATCCCGATATCAAAGCCGCTGTTGTCGAGAGGCTGAATCGAACCATTCGCGAACGCATGTGGAGATACTTTACGCACAGAAATACAAAACGATACATCGACGTGGTGCAACAAATGATCGATGCCTACAATCATACGCGGCATAGCGGGACCAAGATGCGGCCGTGCGATGTAAATATCTATAACGCTCAAACGGCGCGAGAGAATTTAGAAAAACGCTCCCGATTGCAGACGACTTACAAGTATCGCGAGAAGAGGGCGTCCGAGGCACTGAATAAATACAAGCCCGGCTCGTACGTGCGCATTAGTCGTACGAAAAATACTTTCGAGAAGGGTTACGAGAAGAACTTTAGCGAAGAAGTTTTCAAGATCAAGCGCGTATCGATTAGGCAGAATCTACCCACGTTCATTCTGGAAGACTTAAACGGCGAAGAGATTGACGGATTTTTTTACGTCGAGGAGTTGGCACTCGTCGGTGCTGATCGCATGTCGCATTCTGAACAATTTCAAATCGAGCGCGTGATTCGCGCAAAAGGCATCGGCTCCAAGAAACAACTATTGGTCAAGTGGGTTGGATACCCCGAAAAATTCAACTCGTGGATTCCAGCCTCGGAAGTGTCGAAAATTTAGAAAAATGGATTTCAACGATTTTTACATAGTTTTACCGAGTAACAGTAGCATGGCGTATTACAGCGATAACACCACGGGCTGTTTTACGACGCAGCTCTCCCGCGAGATTAGATTGAGCGGCAATTGGTCGGTCGGCCTAGTCGAGATACACGTCCCGTGCACTGTTAATCACATTCAAGAATCCGACGCGTTTTACACCTTCAAACGGACCGTGGATGACACGGCCGAGACGCAGTTTTTCTCTCAAGGAAATTACGATAGCGTTGCTCAACTAGCTGAAGAAATAAATAAAACGAGCGTGTTCCACGATCATCTACACCTCGAGGAAGCGGCTTTTCAAAAGGGCTATTATATACTGCGCCGAAAATGCTCGTGCAAGGACCCGCACTTTATAACATTCAACGAAAAGTTACGTCGTATCTTTGGTTTCGAAAGCCCCGAGATAACTCGTCAAAATGGAACTTTTATAACCTCGGCACTGGGGAGCGTTGTCGCTTTGGCCGACAGACCGGCGTCGCTCTCTCGCGCCATACCCGATCAGCTTTACGTCTACACGGATATTTGCGAGCCGCATACCGTAGGTGACACGCAAGCATCTTTTTTGCGAATCGTCTCGATAGACAATTCAAAAAAATATAGGCTTGCCAGCAGCGTCGTGAGACATTTTTCACCAGCTCAATATATACTTCTCTTGCATCACAGCTTTCACTCGATCGTGATAGATATAAGGGATCAGCACGGCTCTCCGATACCATTCGAATACGGGACGTTGATAGTTACGCTTCATTTTAAGCGTAACCGATGAAATGAGTCATTATATTCGCTACTACGACGAGCAAATCGGCGGTGGTGGTATAAGACACGTTTTTTCCGGATCTACGTATCAGCGCGGCCGTGGTGTAGGCGCTTGGCTAGGCGGTTTATTCCGCCGCATTCTCCCCTACATCGCGTCAGGGGCAAAAGCGGTGGGAAAGGAGGCTGTACGCGCAGGTTTAAACGTTCTGGACGACGTTGCAAACAGTGGCTCCAATTTCAAGGAGGCATTCAAGTATCGGGCCAAAGAATCGGGTCAAAATTTGAAACGAAAAGCAGCTCAAAAAATTGCAGATATCATGAAAGGCTCAGGTTATAAAACACGTGCGTCGCGGCGGCGAGGTCAGTCGCGTAAGACACGCACGAGGAGCAATATCGTCAAGAAACGCAAACAGCCGCGGAGAAAGACGAGGGCTAAGAGGTCAAAGAAATCTAGAAAGAGAAGCGCGCCGAAGACTCTGAGGAGTGTGACAGATATTTTCGGACCTAGACGAGTATAGTTACGAGCATGGCGTTTTTACATTCTCACTCGTCAGAGTGTATGTCGAGCGAGCTGGATCTTTTTACCTTGCCGGCCACTCAGACATCCATAGAGAGCAGCAGTTTTCTTCATTACAAGCCTGTATCGTCTTTGAGCGACGATGTAGACGCCCCGCTGGAATTCGTCATACCGGCCGGCAGCGAGCATTATTTGGATTTGGCGCACACTATGCTACATATTCAAGCAAAAATCGTGCCCCAAGAAAGCTCGACTGCCGCGAGCGAGGATGTCAAAGTCGCACCGATAAACAATTTTCTACACTCCATGTTCAACCAAGTCGACGTTTATTTCAATCAAAAAATTGTTTCTCCCCCTAACAACGCATATCCTTACAGAGCGTACATTGAAACGCTCCTCAACTACTCGCCCGTTGCCAAAGCTTCGCACCTCACGGCGAGCCTGTGGTACGACGATACACCGGATGCTTTCGACGCACCGGCTAACGCCTCAGACCCAACACCCGTAAACCAAGGTTTGAAGAATCGTCAAATCTATTCGAGTAACAGACACTACTTTGACATGATCGGCCATATTCATCACGACCTGTTCAATCAGGATAAAATGCTTATAAACGGGGTAGAAATGCGCGTGCGGTTGGTGAGAAGCAAAGACGCGTTTTGCCTCATGGATGCTACCGCCAACGGAATTTTCAAAGTTCACATAAAAGAGGCCACGCTCATCGTTCGCAGAGTAAAAATAAGTCCTGGCGTTTTACTAGCACACGCGCAAGCATTAGCAAAAACCACGGCTAAATACCCTATAACGAGAGTCGAAGTAAAGTCATTTACGCTTCATGCAGGCGTAATGGGCGATTCGTTAGACAACGTTATACTCGGCCAACTGCCAAAGAGAATAATTATCGGATTTGTAGCGAACCAGGCGTTCAACGGCAATCGCTCCTTGAACCCGTTTAATTTTAACCATTTCTCGATAAATTATCTCTCTCTGTACGTCGACGGCGTGCAGATCCCGAGTAAACCTTTGCAGCCCAAATTCACGGGCAGCGGTAAACTTTTCATCGACACTTTTCAGACTCTCTTTACCGGTACCGGCGTACATTTCCTCAACGAGGGTTTCGGTATCGATCGCTCCAACTATTATCGAGGTAATTTTTTGACGGCTTTCGACCTTACACCCGATTTATCAGCGCACTGCGCAACCCATTGGAATCTCGTGCGTTCTGGGAGCATACGCGTAGAAGTGCGCTTCGAGACAGCGCTTCAAGCGGCCATAAATTGTATAATCTACGCAGAGTACGATAACGTTTTGGAAATCGACTCTAACCGTCAAATCGTAACCGACTTTAGCGCTTAACTGCGCGCGCATCCATCTTACTCGGCTCACCATAAAAGCGGTTGGTCCAGGTAGCCCGCCCTCAGTACCTCGACTCGACTTCTTTACGTTCACACGGTCTAAAGCCTATCGCCTTCAAGATGACAGACTACGTGGTTGAAATTCAAGGCTTCAGGGACGCGCATAAAAAATTTATTCCCAAGGAAGTAGCCGTTATATCTCTGCAAAGCCGCATCGTCGGACACTGGCTTATTCGCGCTCCAGGTAGTTTTTCCGATTTGCCGAGCGATATTCAACAAACGAATAATTATTGCACTCTCGAGGTACACGGCATCGAGTGGTACGACGGCGACATCTCGATAAAACACATGCGCCGAATTTTGTACAACTTGACAAAAAACGCTCGACGGTTATACGTGAAAGGAGAAGAAAAAGCCCGATTTTTGGGAGCTACAGTGGGACGCCGAGTTATCAATTTGGAAAATTTTAGCGTACCATCCAATCAAACGCTGGGAGACCTATTTCCAAACGTTTTAGTATGTTCTACTCACGGGATCAAGAAATTTGAAGGAAAAAAAGATTTTTGCGCTTTGCGAAAAGCCTATCAAATAAGAAGATGGATGCACGGCCTCATTCTCGATCAGCAAGGCCGTCGGGATAAGTACAATATAAATAGCGAGGCTTTGTACCAAGCTCTTGTAGATCACGACCGTCACGAGTTCTATCGAGATCATTCTACAGCGTACAGATTTGTCCGCACAGGATTCGATGTGATCGACGGTGTCGATAACGAGGACGACGACAAAGTAGAGAAGGACGAGGTAGACGACGAGGTAGACGACGAGGAGGACGAGGACGACGACGACGACGACGACGACGACGACGACGTCCGCTTGACCATTATTGCCGGCGGTGAGGACGCTCAAGAGGCCGAGGAGTTTGTCGACGCGTAATGAATACGCAAGAAATCATAAGCGCCATTAGAGGATTGAAGGCAGACTCTGTTGGCGTGTACGCAGCAAACCACGTGCCTAGTTTTTTATCACCGCCCGCTGCAATTGTTACAAATTTGGATACGTCGGACAAACCGGGATCGCACTGGGTTGCCATTTACATCGACAAGCATGGATACGGAATATACTTTGACAGCTACGGAGTTGCACCCGTATCAAAGTTTCATATCCATCGACTCAGAAGAAACTGTCGTCGATTCCAATGGAACAAAAAGCAAGTTCAGAGCGTCGATTCCGAAGTATGTGGCGAGCATTGTATTATGTTTCTTTATCACATGTGCAGTGGGGTATCTCTGCGAAAATATCTACGTCTTTTTTCATCAAATTATCGCAAGAATGACGCACTAGCTGTAAAATTCCGTCGTGATCTTGCGAAGAAAATTAAAAAAAGCCGTTATCGTCGCCAAGTTACCGCGTTCCCACGCACGAGTTCTAGAGGTCGTGGATTTGGAAATCAAGGCTGTACATCTATGATTGGTTATTTGACCTAATCTACAAATCGTGTACAAACCTGTCGGTTCTCACACCTCGAGGGGCGGGGAAGTGACAGTTATCACCTAGATAAGAGTTTTCCGCCCTCCAAAGCATAAAGAATAACGACGGTTTCCACGGCTACGGTTCATTAACGAGAGTTTGTTATCGCTCGAGAAGGTTGGTTCTTTTGATTAATGTTTCTAAGAAATGAGAATAATTAATGATCGTTCCCACGAGCGTGATTCGTAGACGAAAATGTCATAAACGAGATTTTTCGGCCAATCGCTGGTAACCGTTCATAGACTAGACTCTGCGTTTGGCGTTGCAAGTCCAGTCGCTCGCCAGCATCCTCACCGATCACAAGTCGTTCCAGGCAGCTCAAAGTAAAGTATCAAGATGGAACTGAAACCCGTCACCTGCAATTTACTGTACTCGGCCACCTACGCAATCAATAGATCCAACTCGAAGAGGGTCACTACAGGCCTCGAGTATCATGGAGGGCTTTATCGTGCAGTGGTGAAGATTTGCACATCCGGATCGCCTGCAAAATACGTGACGCTGGATCCGCATAGCTGGGAGCAGCTGAAAGAAAAAATTGAGATCATGGTGGCCTACCTCGGAAATTCGTACACCTTTTACCAAGATTTTGGTAACCCTACAACCATCTACCTGACCGGCCACGACATCTTATTCACAAACTGCTTTGGAGCAAGAGCGGTTTGCATCACCGAGAGGCCAACCCCTGCAACACCCAGCGCGGACCCGCCAAAGGATGAAGGCCAGAACTTGGACGCAGAAACAACAATGCAGGAGGTTGCAGAACCACCCACAAAGAAGCAGAAGAAATTCGACAGCCCACCGAGCGCCGTGATGCATCAGGCGACATTTTTAGGCTTAAAACAGGTTAGCGAGTGTATAGATTTAAAATTAAAGCAGCTCGAGGAGATTTCCGGTTTAGTTAATCGCGCTACAGATTATATTTCAGAGTATATTAAAAATGAATTGAAACGGGAAGAAAACGATTCGTGTAAAGAAATTCTTAAAAATATACCCGCTTTTAAACAGTATTACGCGTTACGTAAAAATAAAGTCGAGGAGATAGTTAAGGCAAATTTAACTTTTGCGAGCGTTAGCAGCGATGTATTAGACATGGTTTTGACCGAAATTTACGCGTTTGCACTCGATAAAATAGCTAACGAAATTTACGACATTATGTTTCCAGTATAGATTTAATTTTATTATGCTAACTTTAACGTATAAATAGTTTGTAACTTTCAATTTGTGCTAGATTTAAGATGTAGATTTAATTTTAATTTTACACTAGATTTAAGATGTAGATTTAATTTTAATTTTACTAGCTTTAAGATATAAATATTTTGTAATCACTCGATAAATTAAGATGTAGATTTAATTTTAATTTTACTAGCTTTAAGATATAAATATTTTGTAATCACTGGATAAATATATAAAAAACTTGTACGTGCAAAAAAGTGTTGTTTTTTCATAAGAAACCTCATTGCTTTAATAAACCCCAAAGCCGAAATTTAGAGTAGGCTTTGCGGCACCGTGTTGTAGGGTATATATTCACATTCTCCTCTCGCCAGTCTCATTCTCAGCTCGATCGTCGAAGCGAACACTAGCAGGATGAGCAACAAAAAAATCGACGATAAAGAACCGCTCTTGGGCGGCGAATACTCGCGGTCCAGTGTGAAAAATCCTTTTTCATACAAGTATTCCAGCAACACGAAATCTTTTCCGGAAAAACAGGGATATACACCGATGACGGAAAAAACATCGTATACAAAGGATGACTATAAATCCTGCGTATACAGAACAAAAGATAAAAAATAATTTATAAATAAACTTTTAAAAAAAATCGGTCCTTTTCAGGACCACATATTTATCAAACGTAGAACGAAACTTTTTACACGTTAGTAACTACGGCCGTCATACGCTAGCTGCTAACGGAGCTGACTTTGCGCGTGCTATACGCTAGTCGACCGTTACACGCTGCATCGCTCTACAGCTAGCTATACGGGCAAGTCTCTAATGCCGAGAGGGGCGGGAATTCCAGGCCTGGTATAGCGCGCTCTACTATACTAGCCGCTCAGGGCTGGTATAGCGCGCTGTACTATACGTAACCGCTCAGAGCTGGTATAGCGCGCTACATACATAGCCGCTTGGAGAGGGGGCACCTGGACCGACAGCGGCGATAATGGTTAATTGATAAATAAGTGATAAAGATCTACTATACACCCTTATCTACTATAAGGGGCGGGGACTAACACCTCATTAACTCTTTATTACTTGTTTATCACCTAATTAGCCCCTTATCGCCGCTGCCGGTCCAGGTGCCCCGCCCCGTCTCTCCATAGTAGCCCACATACTACTATCGTCTGACTCCGAATCAACGAAGAGAGCGCAACCGTTGCAAAAAAGACACGCGAGCCGAGCGCGACTGTACGCGAAAAACGAGATCCTAGCCGTTAGAAACGAACGCGATGGCTTCTATCTATGTCGAGCAATGGAAGACGTCTACGACGGAGACGAAATGATCCGCATTCGTTGGTACTCGGAAGTCGAGAAACGTAACCGCATATACAGACTCGACTATGCTGACTCAATCGACACGCGATGCATACTCACGAACACGGCACTGCAACGCGTCGAGCAGTACCGCTATCAGCTGAGTGTCAGCGAAGAAACGCGTATCAGAGAAATACTCGCGCGGTCTATAGAGGCGTGCGCGCTGGCAGCCGAACCGGCAAAGGGATCGGCGAAAACCGAAGGCACCACAACAGCGGTAGAGCGAGAGCTTATGGCAAGGACCACCGGGTCAGAGCCCACGGATATCGCGCTACCCCCGGGCGCATGGCGGTTCATGCGGGACATTTAGGCAGACCCCTTAGGCAGGAGTTCAGATCGGTCTCTGCGTAGCCGAAAGTTGCCAATAGTATATACACCCGCCACAAGTAGCGAACATGAGCCGCTGCAGTCATTCGTACTGCCAATAAAAAGCCCGGGCAAATTCGTAGAGTCGCAACTGAGTATCGTCGACGCGAGTTCAGAGAGCGAAATAGTTGCGTCACCACCATTACCACCACCCCAGCTGCCGCCCCAGCCATCGTCTGAGCCAGCTAGAATAAAGCCGCGAAATGACACAGCTAAGCTAGTCATACCGTGGCCGTGGCAAAATGGCTCGCAGTCAAAAAAATTAGGCGTACATCTCGCGAGTCGGGAATATGATAAGCAAAAGGGGCTATGCATTGAACTAGTCGAGCAAGCGAAGTCGACGTCGCAGGAGAGTAGCTCCGCAGGCAGACGAGATGCCGAGCCAGCGCAGATAAGCGCGGTGAACGACGAAAGTAATGCGACTCCGGCCGATAGTACCAAGTCGCCACCGAAGGGCAGCAGCATCACCGCTGACGCGCGCTCGCGCGAAAAGCATACGTCGCGAACAAAGCAAGCGCACGAGAACGGTCCTAAATTGAATTCGGAACCAGAAGAAGGGGGCCGACGGTCGACTTCGCGAATATACCGCGTAATTACGACCGTCGACGCGAGGAATCGGATTTAAACTCATCAGCATCTTCAGGCAATATTCTGGTCCAAACATACATCCGAAAAAACAAATGTATGGAACCGTCGGCACGACTCGAACGCGATCCCAACATTCCAAATCAGCCACCGGGCAATTGCTTGTTTTTTTCGCTAATCAAAGCCGCAGATCTAGACATATCAGCAACACAGCTGAGGCGGCTACTACTAGCAACATCCGCGTTAATGTCGTCATGCGGGGAGCCGGATGACACCGCGAGAATTTTGCGCTCGGACACGGAGTTCGGTAACATCGATTGTGCATTTCTATTCGCGCACGCGTTTAGTAAAAATGTTTGCGTGCACTATGACCTATCCGACGACAAACGCATTTTCTGCCACATCGTCGTGGAAGAAGCAGGCGACGTAATTCACCTGAATCTGCGCGGTCAGCACTTCACGCCGTATAGAATAAAAGAGATAGGAGAACCGAGAGCTCGCGCAGCTGCGAAACGTAACGGACCTCCTCCGCACGACGACGGTCCCGACGGGTCGCAATCACCGGTATTTGGGAGAAACAAACCCGCGAAACGAAAGAAAGTAGAAACGCAACCGCCACCGCAGCGAAAGAAGGGCGATAACGCCGCGATTAACGAGAACCGCGAAGAGCAGGAGCCCGGCGCATCAAACACTAAAGTGCGAACACAGCAGAAGGCCCTATCCAACGCGGCAGACGCAAGGTCGGGGGCACCGGCCGATGCACTTAGCCGGCACGGCGCAGACGACGGCGACAGAAACAGCAGCGAACAGCTGAGCGAGCGAGCGGCCAGCGACAATGACTCCGCAGACGAAAGAATACCGCTTGCACCAGATCGCGCAGACGTAGCTAAGTCAGCTATGGCTTATCGCGACGAGTCGGCCGAAGGAGAAACTGCAAGCGATCTATGCAACGCAAGGCCAGCAGTAACGTCCGCACTGAAAGACGATAAGCTGAGCAAATACGTAACTGCTCGAGCAAGGCCACCGCGCGAAAAACCGCCGTGGGCCGTTCAAGAGGGCCAAGACGCTCCGGCCTTTGAGCACCTTAGGGCTTACAAGGAGCATCCATTTAGATACCACGAAAACTTGGTTTACTTAGCAACAACAGATAAGTCTTTCTCGACCGAAATCCAAGAAGCTCTCGCAGAGCATGGATACGTAGGTCCAGAGGTGCTCAATGACCAGGAGTTTAACATAGGCGAAATAAACATAACCGAGCCCAGAGGCTTCAAGGTCATCGGCATATACGCCAAAAATCACGCCAACGAAAAACCTCTGCGCGCGAATTTACGCAAGTGTTTAAATACATTAAAGAAAGTCGTAGCCAGATTAGAAATCAAAAGTTTTGCTGTTATCCGCGACCTCGCAATCCTAAAATTATCAGAGTGGTCGTCGTTCGTGGAGCTATTCGACTCATGCTTCGCGAATAGGCCGATCAGCGCGGTGTTGATAACGAGTAACATACCCGTACCACCTACGTCGGACCGGTATAGAATATTGAAAGAATACCACGAGTCTACGATGGGGGGTCACCGCGGTATGTCGAAAACGTACGCAAAAATCGCGCATGATTTCTATTGGCGTAACATGCGGCCGGAGGTACAACAATTCGTGGCGCGATGCAAAACGTGTCAAACAAATAAATTAATTCGAGTTAAGACCCGTTTGCCGATGCTAATAAGCAACAAGCTAGCGTTTCCTTTTGAACACGTGGCGTTAGACTTCTACGGTCCACTAGAAACGACAGGGCGAGGCAACAAATACATCCTATCGATTCAGGATATGCTAACAAAGTATATCATACTTACACCGACAGAATACGCGAACGCGGAGGAAGTAGCGCGAGCGTTAATCGAAAAGGTTATATGTGTCTTCGGTCCGCCAGAAAAAATCGTAACGGATCAGGGAAAACACTTTCAGAACCGGACGCTGGAGGAGCTGGCGCGAATCTTTAACATCGAGAAGTTCGCGACAACGGCTTACCACCCGGAGTCCAACGGTTCGATCGAACGTATACATCATACGTTAACCGAATATCTAAGAAAATATGTAAAAAGGATCGACCGTTGGGACGAGTGGACAGCCGTATGTCAGCACGCGTACAACTGCACGGTTCACGAAAGCACGCGTTACATGCCTCAGGAACTCGTGTTCGGGATAAAACCGCGTACGCCCTCGAGCTTTCCGCGAACTAACGAGACAATGACGTACAATCAGTATATCGATGAGATGTCGAATAATTTAACGGCACTACAAACAACGGCCGCGCTCAATTTAATTCAATCGAAATACAGATCGAAGTACTACTATGACCGAAAGATAAAAACAAAACACTTCCGAGAGGGCGAATTAGTCTTCCTTCTGCACGAGCCAAAGAATAAAAAATTCGCGATTGAATACGTAGGGCCATTCGAGGTCGTCAGTGTTAACAGGAAGACGAACAACGTTACGATCGCTAACGAAGCGACAACTAAGATAGTGCACGCAAACAAACTCGAGCGTACTAGCGAGTTAACCAGGCACGCAGAGTCCGAAACGGGAGACCCTTAGGGAGCGCTGTTTTTTTTACCGTTTTTTTTGCGGCGCTGGACGCACCGCGAAATAAGGAAAAAAACAGCAAGGTAAATGAGAATGTGCATAATGTGTTGCAGGGTCCTGCCTTGGGGCGGTGCCAGAGCTAACACTCAGGAGAAACAACCACCAAGAGGACCCTCGCACCAAATACACAGACTCGACGGAAATCTAGGGTTAATAACAGAGCGTATCGCGCCCTTGGCCACTTCCAGCTCGGAGTGGAAAATAATTCAAAAAGTGGACTTGAATCCATATTTTAAAGCGGGACAGATGATAGAAGATAATGTCCGGCGAATCGTAGACGCATGCGGTTATAAATGCGAATATAACGCGATTATCTGAAATACAAACCGCGATAAAGTCCGTCGCGAATAGTACGCGCGAAACCGCCGCCTTGCTGGCAAACCAGACGCAGGTAGTGGAGCGCGAACTATCGCGACTTGGCGCAAGGGTGATGAGGCTCGAGGCTGCGACGTCGGTGCTCGAAAACAGATCAGCATACAACAGTAAGGAAATCGCGACCTTGAACGCTCTCGTTAGCGCGAGAATCAGTGTCGAGCAGTTTCGGACCGACACCGAGACCATCACTGACGCGGCGCTCTTTGCGGTAAAGGGGGTAATACATCCGCACATGATGCCACCCGAGGCCCTGCGCGATGCGATGAGATCAGTTCGGAACACAATTACAACGGCCAAATTCCCTCTGGCAGAGGAGAAATTTTCGGCCCTAGCGATCATGCAGGTGTCAAAAATTGCAATTCTCTTCACGGAGGGATACCTGATTTACCAGGTAGCCATTCCGCTGCGCGACTTACAGAACTTCGTCCTGTTTAGGGCGTCGCCGGTGCCAGCAATGCAGCACTCGCTGCACATGCGAAACGTCGCCGCGTACATATGGCCGCAGTCGCCTTACTTCGCCGTAAGTATTTCTAATCGCACATACCTGCCGCTGCTATCGGAGAACGTGGCGAAATTGCGCGAGCTAGACGAGCTGCGAATAGCCGTGAATCCACAACCGGTGCGGGATATCAAGAAGAATACGCCGTGCGAAATTAGAACAGCCGCCGGGAAAAGTATCAGTAACCCAGCGTCGTGCGACGTGCGTTTCAGACAAGTGCGCGACACTTTCTGGCTAAGCTTGGATAAAGCCAACGCGTGGCTAGTTGCTACCCGGGCGCCAGAAAATCTGTACACGCAGTGTGTCAGAAAAGAACAACTAACGGACACCATCTCCGGAATAGGAATCGTAGAGCTCCAGGCAGGCTGCTCTGCCCACACGGCGAACACACGCCTAACGGCATCACGTACAATATCGGCCGCGTTAAACGAATCGAAATTCGAGACGGTTAAAGTTGACGCCGTGCGAATCTTCAAAAGCTTGAGTAACGCATCCTACGCCGAAATCGAACTGAGAGAAGCTATAGAGGCGGAGGCTGCGAGCCGAGCCGATAAGCAACTTAGTGGTGACTCGGAGAGCCTGAAAACAGGCGCAGCGCTGCACGAGATCGCAGCAAGGGCAAACGAGATCGCCAGCCGGAAAGTTACATCTTTTGAGCTGCGTAATCTAAACAGCAGCACATCAATTTTCGGGCTGTCGATCTCGAGCGTTATCGGTGCGTTGGTAATTTTCGGGTTAGGCGGATTTATGATCTACCGCCGCTGCAGGGGTAGCCCCATTGATCGCATAATCCAACAACAAGAGTCAATTATGGCTCTCGAGCAGGCTCGCCGCGTCACGGAGCGGAGCCCAGGGCCACAGCAGGCCTAAAATTCAACTAAAATCATCTTACCTACCTCCGTGATGGGTCGCCAGAAATGCAGTAAACCGCCGGTGCATATATAATTACATATATATATCAAAATAGAATAATAACTTAAAATAATGAATAAGATAAGAGCATAAAATGAAATTTTTTTTTTAAACACTAAGGCCAGTAATAATAATACGGGACGTAATCCTGAAATAAAATTATCATTAAACGTATCATAGTAAGGGAAAACTGCTACCCTGTCAAATTTATCAAAATTAAAATTATTATTACCCGAGACAACAGACTTATCAGCATCTATGTCCTTATTTTTGTTAACAATCATAATAATACATAACATAACATAACATAACATTGTAATTTTAATAATTAAATTGTTCTGTTTTAGTATGTCAAATTATTGGCTGTATATGCCCGTCTGTGGGCTTAAAAAAGTGTTACTATTGTTTTAATGATGAAAAGGTATTTTATGATGGTTAATTTATGTTTTAACTTATAGAAATTTATTGCAAATTTGTAATTTATAAAAAAATGTCTGTTCCCCAGCCTTGATAAGGGTCCATACATGGACCGAAACGTTGGCTGATTCAATAAAGTACGTAGCTCGAAGAGATACATATTATATTTATTTAACATAACATAACATAATAAGGAATCGTTCAGTGACCCATTGTGCTGAGACGAGATGGTAGGCTCAGCACTTAGTTTAGACGATTAACTTGAAATTTCATATGCTAACCCTCTGATTGATTTGCTTAATGAAAAAATAGTTATTTTCAATTTTCTGAGTGCCCGGAGTACAGACGGTTTCCAGAATGTGGAGTGAGCGTCTCTTTTCCCAATGGAAATGTATGTTCTGCTTTTTAAAAGGCAAAAGATCATACAAGTTTTCAAGCCCACTGCTTAGAGGGATAGTATAAGAATTTTGACGATGGTATAGTTGAGCAGTATTGAGGTAATCAGAGATTAGAAATTTCAAAATTCAATAATTCAAAACTGCTGAGCCGTATAAACTTGAAAATTCTTATATTATCCCTTTAACTGATTGGCTTGACAATTTATAAGTTCTCGTTACTTTATACAAAACGAAACATGCTTTTCCCTTGGGAAAAGGCTCATTATATCTATGATCTAGAAAATCAATTTACTTCGTACTCCTTTTAAATTGAGAAAAACTTATTTTCTGTCTAGAAATCCATCGCATGGATTGCATGTGAAAGTTTAAGTTTATGACATAAACCAATGTCAAAATAATTATCATTTATGGTATTCAAAATTGAACAGCTCAAAATTGGTCTAGACGATTAACTTGAAAATTCTTATACTATCCCTCTGATTGATTTGCTTAATGAAAAATTAGTTATTCTCAATTTTGAGTGAGCAACATGTACAGTGAGTCTCCAAATCTTGGATGTAACGAGTATTTTCCCAAGGGAAATGCATGTTTTGCTTTGTAAAAGGTAACGAAAACTTATGAGTTGTCAAGTTTGCCACTCAGAGCGAAAGTATGAGAATTTTCAAGTCGAAACGGCTTAGCAAAATAGTTACATACCTGACAATTTAGATTCTAAAGCCATGAAATCAATGGTGTAAGTATATCTACATGAAAATCAAAAATATAAGTTCTTGGATCGAGTGAATTTTATGCATTGTTTTAACATGTTAAAACAATATCTGTAATTAATTTTATCTAAAAACTTATAATTTTGATTTTCGTATTGTTACCTAACTGAAAATTTAAACACTAAAGGCATGAAGTCAACAGTGTAAGTATTTATGAAAAAGTCGTAATTACATAAGTTCTTATAAAGATAAGTGTATGTATTATTTTGAATCTCTTATAAGTAAATAATAAAAACAAGTTTTTAGATTCTATTTTTTTACATATACTTCTCTTTTTTATAAATATTATTCAAAATATAATATAGATTAAAAATTTGTGAAGGATACGATGTAAACTTGTATCATGGCGCTACCGCACCCGTTAATAAATACTACAATCCTACATCACACATGTTATGTGTCAATAGTATACATAACGTTTAAATGCTTTCAAGAAAGCAGTTATCAATTAATTAATTAGCAATAATTTTATATACGTACAGACTTCTTTTAATGTATATTTGTGATAAAAATAATTATGGAACTTAGCACAAAATTTAGTGTCAATAAAAGAAAAAAAATGCCCTATTCTATTTACCTCTAGGGTTGTATGGAAAAGATAGATATTTCTTTTTGAATAATAATGATTCAAAAAATGTCTATTTGCTCTACAGATGGTGTCGAAAAAATAATTATTATTACAATAATACATAAGATTATGTACATTAATTTTTAAATTTATACAATATTTAATTGATTTTGATTATTCTTTATAATTTAGGTATTATGTACCTTTTAAAAGTAGCGAAATCTTAATATTCTCATGTGGTACAAATACCATCGTTCTAGCATATTCCATATTTTATTTGCTAATTATACTTGCCACCAGCGTACCGATGATAGGAACTAGTAATGCAGGTCAAAATTCACTTTGTTGTACAATAATTTTTTGGTTTTTCGAAAGACTCACTGAGGGTTCGGCTAGTTTCCGCTATAATTTAGGTATTATATACCTTTTAAATGTAGCGAAATCTTCCACCACCCCCCCCAAAAAAAACCTTTTCAAGGTAAAAGGCTGGCAAGTATAAGGTCATTTCTTCGTGTAAAAATTAAAGATCAATTTTTTAACACTTGATAACCTTAATGTACCAAAAACCAAAATTTCATTCTAAGTACTTTATTATTTACGGTTATTTTATTATGTAAATTAATATCAAACTTTCGATAACAGCGAAGAGAATATTCTAGCGGGTTTATTGTATACGGTTATTAATTTTTTCCTTTCTACATATCGATAAGAAATGTATGTTATACCCTACCCATGTGACTCTCTCGCTCCCCGAACTCAAACTCCGCAAAGGGCCCCTGCAGCACCGCAGTCTGGCTAGCGCGGCCGAGAGACTGCGCGGTACGGCAGTTCCGCGCGCCGCCGCTATGCGGCCGGCACCTTATTTTCGCGTGTCCACCACAGAAGTAGCGCAATGAACCAGATATAAGGCCGAGCCATCCCGGGGCTTGGCCGTCTCCCTCTGACTGATTAGCCCATCAGATCAACCCGTCTGCGACTGCTGGCGACTTACTGATAGGACCACTGATCAATAAATGTCAGCCTAGCTGGGAAAATATAATTACTTGGCGTAATTATTCCTGCGCTTAACCCTCTCCCCAATCAATCAGCCCCTTTCGGAGCTATCGGCACTTCTAAGCGCCAGATTTTTGTACGGCGTTCACGCCACCGGGTCCTTCCTGCAAGGTCCCACCCAACCGGCACTTCTAAGCACCAACTTCTTGCAAGGCATTCACGCCACCGGGTCCTTCCTGCAAGGTCCCCCCGATCGGCACTTTTCAGCGCCACATTTCGAAAGGCGCTCTGCGCCACCTGGTCCTTTTGCAAGGTCCCCCCAATCAGCACCTCTCGGAGCTACCATGGACCGTTCAGTATCTCTCTCTCGTCGAGGAGATTCCACCCAGACTTGCACCAGAGTCAACGTCGTGGATGCTGTCGTGCCCGTTCCTGCAACGTGGAAGCTACACTCAGGGGTGACTGCATCGGAGAAGTCCCCACGCTGCCAGCTGCCTCCGGTTCCAGCCACTCTCCGAGGAAGCGCCCCTGGATCACCGTCCGAGCGCTCTGTACGACATCAAAGGGTCTGCTCCAAGCCTCCCCATTGCACCACAGCGATCGTCCGATCAGGAGCGAGCGCTCCGCTGCTCTCCCAAGGAGTCGCACTCCACGCCAGCAATATCGCCCACGCGAACGTCGTTCGTTTGGGCCACCCCTTCCCAAAGAGATTGAGCGAGAGTCATCTCTCCGAGTCATCGCGCCCAGAGCGCCCCCTTTCGACTAAACCGGAGAGGCTCGCTTATATCATGTATTTATAAGATAAATGAATCTAATCAACTCTTCGAGCAACTTGGTATTTATTACATCTTACACTAATTATGACATACAGCCGAAGGCGAGGGTGACAAAAACGAGATATGGGCTGTCCGAATTTACTCCCGTGGTGCGTAATAATGTCGCTTCAATCGCCCGGGAGCGAAAGTAGTACTTTCGTCACAGTGTGGAGAAAAAGGTGTTTATAATCAGTTGAAAAATAATTATGTTAGGATGTATGTCTTGTTTTACCTCGTAAATGAGTGAATCACAAAAACTGAAAGGACATGATGCATATAATAATCCAAAACTCTGAACTATCTATGAAAATATGAACGCATAAACATGTTCGGGTCAAGATTCTGTTGGACAGACTGTCCTTTCTTTAGTGTTACTTCTCTATACCTTCGATTTTACATAAATTGCCATTTTATTTTTAGCAAAAGAAAGTTATGATATCAATAAATAAATTGGCAAGGTTTTATAAAAAGCAATCGATTATAAATAAATAAATAAATAAATAACTGTTTAATTGGGGGAAAAATATAAAAATAAATGTATTCATATAAACACTCGACCAAATTCTAGCATGTAAAAAGGTAGATAGCCTATGAAAAGGTACAGTCGCATACAATTGAAACATTGAATAATTGCGACTGACGCCCCATTCTGCGCATCCCAGCGAACGTTTGGTGACCGATTACGCTGACGCTGTATTTACCGTAGGAGGTTAGGTCACCATTCTTTTGGTAAATGAAGCTTCGCGTGACTGATCACAAACATGCGCAGAACGTGGCGCAAATTCGGTACTGTTCAAAGTTTCAATTGTACCCGATTGTATATGTGATAGAATCGCATGATGTTCTTACATAACATTATCACATGACAAATGTGCCCATAATATGTGGTAATATCATGTGTATGTCCAAAATTATCGTGTAATAAACAGGATTATTTCGCATCATGAAAAATTTTTCTGTTATTTATGGAAGCAACGAGCGGAAGTAAAATCTACTCTACTTATTAATTCAGTAAATGTGTTACTATTCTTTTTTTTATGGAAAAACTTGCCGTCCCGTCCTATGATAGATAACGATGGATATCATCTTCAAATTATGCATGGTTAACCAAAATAAGGTGTTGTTGACGAAGCACCGTTAAAAATCTCGTAACCGATTTTTCATTCAGTACGTATTTACTGCTTTTCTTAAACAATTTTTAAAGAATTCAAATTAAATCTTGTAATCATTCTAAGCTAAATTTTTATTTATTTGTATGTATGTTTCGCGAAAGTCTGTTATTATTAACAAAATATTACATGAAGTTGATTAAAAATAATTGTGCTTACTACTATAAAAAAAATGTTATTATAAAATAAATTTCTGCGACTGAAGTCGGGAAATAAATCAAGCTTAAAAATATTAAATTAATATTTATATAGATTACAAATTTTAATTTTAAATCTGTTTCTACTTAGAAAATAGAACTCTAATTATCATTTGAGGCTATTGTTCTCAGAGTTTAACATAATTGAGTAGTACCCATTACAGGATAATAGGAAGACAAATGAACTGTATTCAAAATTATTGATTATTAAAAATTGGTGATATTGTTGATTATACTGACATATAGTAATTCATCGATTCTCTATGATAGGACGGAACAGCAAGTTTTTCCATAAAAAAAAGAATAGTAACACATTTACTGAATTCATAAGTAGAGTAGATTTTACTTCCGCTCTTTGCTTCCATAAATAAAAGAAAAATTTTTCATAATGCGAAACAATCCTGTTTATTATACGATAATTTTGGACATACACATGATATTACCACATATTATGGGCACATTTGTCATGTGCTAATGTTATGTAAGAACATCATGCGATTTTATCACATATACAATCGGGTACAATTGAATCTTGGAATAGTACCGAATTTGTGCCACGTTCTGCGCATGTTTCTGATCAGTCACGCGAAGCTTCATTTACCAAAAGAATGGTGACTTAACCACCTACGGTAAATACAGCGTCAGCGTAATTGGTCACCAAACGTTCACTGGGATGCGCAGAATGGGGTGTCAGTCGCAATTATTCTCTACCTTTTTACATGTTACAATTTGGTCGAGTGTTTATATGAATACATTTATTTTTATATTTTTCCCCCACTTAAACAGTTATTTATTTATTTATAATCGATTGCTTTTTATAAAACCTTGCCAATTTATTTATTGATATCATAACTTTCTTTTGCTAAAAATAAAATGGCAATTTATGTTAAATCGAAGGTATAGAGAAGTAACACTAAAGAAAGGGTAATCTGTCTAACAGACTCTTGACCCGAACATGTTTACGAGTTCAGATTTTCATAGATAGTTGAGAGTTTTGGATTATTCAGCTAAATGTATAAGCATCATGTCCTTTCAGTGTTTGTGATTCACTCATTTACGAGGTAAAAAAAGACATACATCCTAACATAATTATTTTTGAACTGATTAGAAACACCTTTTTCTCCACACTGTGCCGAAAGTACTACTGTCGCTCCCGGGTGATAGAAGCGACGTTATTACACACCACGGGAGTAAATTCGGACAGCCTACAATACACATGTAGTGTTAAAGAATAAGTATCATATTATATACATATGATGATACAGTATATAACTAGTGCATTGGTTTTATTTTCAAAAATATATGTTAAGACATCTCACAAATATGACTAATAGGCTAGAACTAGATAAGTATTTAATTTTATTTTTTTATAAATCGTACATAATATAATGAAAAATTTTGTGAACTGATTTTCTGTTAAAATGTTCTGTTTTATTTTTCAGGTTTTATTGGAAGACATAGAACTATCAGGTTATACAAGGAATCAATTTTCTTGTGATATGACAAGCTATCGAAAGTGTTGTATTTTCATCGTTTAAGTATCGAAGACAGTTTTTACAGAATTTGCAGTCGATGTTTTCCTATTTCTATTGGGAGGTTACGCAACTGTCACGTTATAAAGGGAAGGAATTCCTGTGAGAAGCTGGTGATGTGAAAAATGTTTTTTCAAGGTTTATATTTATAATATAAGTTCAGAAGACAAGTGGTTTAGAAGTTTTTCCTAATTTTGAGAGAGCAAGTACACTCAGTTTCCAGAGCTAACGAGACTTTTCCCAAGGGAAAAGCATGTATTGTTTTGTATAAGGTAATGAGAATTAGTAAGATGTCAAGTCAGTCACTCAGAGGGATAGTATATGAATTTTCAAGTTGATACGGCTCAGTAAAAATTGAATTTTTTAATTTTGAAATTTTTAATCTATGATTATTTCCATAGTACTCAACTGTACCATCTTAAAAGTTCTTATACTATCCCTTTAAGCTGTGGGCTTAACAACTACTTGCATGGTCTATTTGCTCTTTAGAAATCAGAACATGTATTTCTATTGAGAAAAGAGACGCTCAACCCATATCCTGGAAACTGCTTGTACTTCGGGCACTCTGAACATTGAGAATAACTATGTTTTCATTAAACATACCAATCAGAGGGATATCATCAGAAATTTCAAGTTTACCATATAGACCAATTTTAAAATAATTATCATATAAGGCATTCAAAATTGAACAGCTAAAAATTGGTCTAGACGATTCACTTTAAATTTCATATGCTATCCCTCTGATTGATTTGCTTAATTAAAAAATAGTTATTTTTAATTTTCAGAATGCCCAGAGTACAGGCATATATATATATATACCACCCATATATATATATATATATATATATATATATATATATATATATATATGGGTGGTTCTCTGACAAATCGAGCGGTCGATTTTTTGACCCTATCGAAAAAAATTTTTAAAATGTTCCTAAGATACATATGAGTATCCCTGAATTTTTTCAGATTTTTTGCATCAAGTATCTTCGAGTTACAGAGGGTCAAAGTTGATGAAATCATGTTTTTTTGCTTTTTCTGGCTACATTCATTAATTTGTAGATCCTCAGGGAAGCATTTTTCACTATAGAGATATATAACATTTTTTTCTGAAAATTTTCTAAACTATTCAAAAAAAATATTTTTGATGTCGTATATATATATTTTAAGAAAGTTATAAGTTATTTAAGTCTTAAAATCAAGTTTTAGGAAAGTTCGATCATCCAGATCATAACCAAAAAATTCATGAAGATACCATATTTCAATTCAAAAAAGTCTGCGAAAGACCCAGAATGTCAGAGGCCTTGGTTTCTCTGTAAAAAATCATTATATCCGTTCATATATGAAAAAAATTTGCTATATCGAAGAATTTAACCAATTTTATCAATTACGAAAATTTTTTTATAATAATTTCAATTATTAAAAAAATGATAAGGTTAGCGAAATGCTTCGATATAGCAATAAAATTAAATTTTTTTCATATATGAACGGATATAATGATTTTTTACACAGAAACCAAGGCCTCTGACATTCTGGGTCTTTCGCAGACTTTTTGAATTGAAATAAGGTATCTTCATGAATTTTTTAGTTATGATCTGGATGATCGAACTTTCCTAAAACTTGATTTTAAACCTTAAATGACTTATAACTTTTTTAAAACATATATATACGACATCGAAACTATTTTCTTTTAAAGTTTAGAAAATTTGCAGAAAAAAATGTTATATATCTCTATAATGAAAAATGCTTCCCTGAGGCTCTATAAATTAATGAAAGTAGCCAGAAAAAGCAAAAAACATGATTTCATCAACTTTGACCCTCTGTAACTCGAAGATACTTGATGCAAAAAATCTGAAAAAATTCAGGGCTACTCATGTGTCTCTTAGGAACATTTTAAAAATTTTTTTCGATAGGGTCAAAAAATCGACCGCTCGATTTGTCAGAGAACCACCCATATATATATATATATATAGTAATTATAACTTAGAAATAGTAAGAAATAACGAGAGTTTATATTTCATAAATTCAAAGAATAGTTTATATAGCCATATTAATCAACGATTAATAAATCATGTAATGTTTTTTATCAGGAAACAGTAAGCTAAATTTAAAAAGAAATTAACGTTCCAAAAACATTCATGAGTAATAAAATAATCGTTCATTAAGTAACTAATCGTAATTTCATTGGTAATTGCTAATATTATTACCGCATAAACTATTTCAAATAAATAAATATATATTATTTTAAAATTATCATTAAAAAAAATCCGCTCGAGGTTGGTTTGGAGCACAGGTGCATAAAGTTACCAAGCATTCGTTTAAACCACTTATCCAAGGACATCATTTTAATGATAATATCGATTGTTCCATATTACCATCACCCCCTTCCAGAATATAATTCGTTTATTTATGTTTTATTTAAACGTATTCAGGTTATAGAAGGGGTTAGGTTGTATAAGATTATGGAACTTATGTTTCAGATAAGAGCGTTTAAATTTTATCAATTACACATATAATATTTAAGTAATCTTTAGAAGAGCTTCTGGAAAGTTTGTACGTAATGATCCGAATTGACATATTTTCTTCCGGAATTTCTTACAGGTGCCGTCCGTGAAACTTTCTTGATATAAAAGATGGAATCTTCACCTTACGCCTCAGGGAAGCTTTATGAATGCTTGCATGTTATACTCGAACATTTCATACTTTTTCTTGCTTTGGTGAAGCTTCCGGAATTGCTTACAAGAACCTTCCACGAAACTTCCTTCTAACATTGGATGGAATCTTCGCAGTATGGTTTACGAATGCTTCACGAGAGCCTCCATGACTTACTTTAAATTGTCATACTTTTTTTTTTAATAAGGCTTACAGAATTGCTTACAGCAGCCTTCCATGAAACTTTTACGAAACATGAGATGTAATCAACGCAGTAACGTTTAGGAAACCTTTACGATAACTTTCATCTCACTTAAAAATGGCAAATTTTTATTTACTTTACTAAATATTCTAGAACTGGCTTACAGAAGCCTTCCGCAACAATTTCTTGAAACATGAGATGAAATCTACGGAGTAAAGTTCATGTCATAGGGTTATACGGTTATAATTTGGAATGTCATACTTCTGCTTACTTAGTCAAGCTTCCGTAACTGCTTACAAGAGTCTTCCCGGCAGTTTTCTTTAAAAATCAGACAGAATTTTTGCCTTTCCTTTTAAGAAAGCTTTCCGAAAGCTTTCATGTCTCACTTTAAAATGTCATAATATTGTTTACTTTAGTAAAGCTTACACAATTGCCTATAGTAGCCTTCCGCGAAACTTTTTTGATACTTGGGATGGAATCTTTGCAGTAAGGTTTAGGAAAGGTTTACGAAAGCTTTCTTATCTTACTTCATAACGTCATACTTTTGTTTACTTCAGTAAAGCATACAGAAATGCTTACAATAGCCCTCGGCGGAACTTTCTTGAAACATCGAATGGAATCTTTGCCGTACGCTTTGGGGAAGATTTACAAAAGCCTCCAAGTCTTGCTTGAAGATCTCATACTTTTGTTTACGCCATTAAAGCATACATAATTGATTACCGGAGTCTTCCGTCGCAATTTCTTGACACAGCGGATGGAATCTTTGCTGCACACTTTAGAAAAGCTTCATGAAAGCCTTCTTATCTCACTTGAAAATGTCGTACTTTTGTATATTTCAGTAAAGCATACAGATTTGCTTACAGCAGCCTTCCGCGAAACACTCCTGAAATATCAGATCAAATTTTCGCCATAAATTTTAGGGAAGATTTACGAAATCTTCCATGTCATACTTTGAAATGTTACTTTTGCGTACTGCACTGAAGCTTCTGAAATCACTTACAGGAGCCATTCGCGAAACTTTCTTGAGACATCGGATGGAATCTTCACCATACGTTTTCAGGAATATTTACGAATACCTCTACGTCTTACTTTAAAATGTCATACTTTTATTTTCATTACTAAAGCATACAGAATAAGAATAACACACCCTGATAATTTTTAATTTATTAATTCATACTCAATTCACATTCATGTTCAATTCATTAAGAAATAGTTGGTATGATCGTATTAATAAACGATTAGTAAATTATATATACTTTTTATCGGGAAACAGTAAGCTAATTTTAAAAAAGATTAAACTTAAAACAACATTTACGATTATTAAAATAATCGTTTATTAATTGACAAATATTTATTTGATTGGTAATTATGTGTTAATATTACTGTCTAAATTCAAATAACTGAAATATCAATTCTCATTGGGTCATATTAGTTTTAAATACTCTTTTAAAGAAAAAAAAATGTTTCGTAGGTTAGTTTCGAATCCGGGGGCATAAAATTACTGAGCATCCGTCTAAACCCCTTACCCAACTACATCGTTGTGATGATAATATCGAATGTTCCATATGATCATAGCCTCCCTCCAGGATATAATTTGTGTATTTCTGTTTTATTGTATTTAAACGTATTTAGAGTATAGAAGAATTTAGGTTGTACATGAATATTGCATTTATGTTTTATATAAGAGCGATTGAAATTTATCAATTACACGTTTAATTTTGAAATAATCTCTCGGAGAGCCTTTGGTAAGCTTGTACATAACAATCCGAATTCAGACATTTTCTTCTGGATTTGTTTACAGGAGCCTTCCATAAAAATTTATCAATACATAAGATGCAATATTTACCATACACTATAGGAAAGCTTTACGAATGCTTGCAGCTTGTACTTGAAAATCGCACACTTTTGGTTACTTTAGTGAAGCGATATTCCGAAATTGCTAACAAGTGTCTTCACCGAAACTCTTTTGAAACTTCGGATTTCACCGTCGCCGAACGCTTTAGGAAAACTGTACGAAAGCCTCCATGTCTTATTTTGAAATGTCATACTTTTGCTTACTTTTTTGAAACTTCGGATGGAATCTTCCTCGCACGATTTTTGAAATGTAGCTTTTGCGTGCGGTAGTTAAGCTGTCGGAATTTCTTACAGAACCCTTCCGCAAAACTTTTTCGAAACATAAGATGAAATCTTCGCAGTAAGCTTTAGGGATGTTTTACAATAAATTCCATGTCTTACTTGAAAATTTTATACTTTTGTTTACTTTAGTAAAGCATATATAATAAGAATAAGAAACAATAAGAATTTATATTTTGTTATTTCAAAGAAATTCTTCATACGGTCGTATTAATAAATGATTATTAAATTATGTAATATTTTTTATCGGGAAACAGTAAACCAAATTTAAAAAAGATTAAAGTGAAAAAATATCTCCGATTATTATGTAAGGTCCCGCGTTTGATTTATTAATTATTGATTTCGACATGTATAGCGTGTGACTTGTGTAGGTGTGTGTGTGAGTACGTTGACGGTAGTTATTTTGCAATATACCAGCCTCGTGCGCTGGTTGAGCAACGGCATGACCGGGATTCGAGCGTTTAAGATCAACTCAGCATTCTCATGTGTGTCATCGCGTTTATACTTTTGTAATCCTTCTTTCGGTGGCGAGTGTTAATTGGATGTGGGTATCCCCACAATTCAATCATTTAGTTACTGCCTTGATCGGGAGTCGAGTCTTTATAAACCCTGGAATCGATCAGCGCAGCGCCTTTCACGACCAGACCAGGTACCAGTGTGCGTCTAATCTCGTCACTACGACTTGCCGCTGAAGACTAGCCGTCTACTTGAAGTTATTACAGAAGAATATACACGAGATCGTAAGAGGGTGTTAAGATACTACCTGTACGCTATTGGAGGACTAGAAATCTACCGAACTCTGCAGGCAAGCTGGCATATTTTCTCCGGTTGAAGGTATATCTCGTCTGAAGTAAACTATGACGAAAGGACCGCCAAGCATATCTGGCGTAAGTGGTTGAAGCCGCAGCTTAGATAAGTTTACATTTCTGCCACGACTAGCTCGTGTAGTTATAAGCCCTTACGCTCACTATAGAAAGAAGGACACTTCAATCCACGGCGCATGTAACAAACGTAAGTTTTGCTATACCATTATTTAAAACCCTGCGTAAGATTATTAGTACGAACAATTATAGACTAGATCTGAATGACTGAATGAATGGATGAAACTCTGTGTACCAAAAAGCCTCTGTCTGGATTTGCACAAATAAAACGAAACAAAGAGCAAGAATATAAAATCGTAGAAGTAAATTCATTTATACTAGATGCCCTTCATATACTAACTCAACCTTACTGTACCAAGTACATAGACTAGAATATAAGCTAAAGGACTAAAAGACATCTGCAGACTTTTCCAAACAATAAAACAACCATCAGCAGTGTGTCCATGCTTTAGAAGCGTGTCCGCATTCTCGTCAGAACGTGTCCGCGCTCTCGTCAGAGCGTGTCCGCACTCTCATACTCTGTGTCCGCACCTACCAGTCAGCATCGTCGTTGTCAGCAAAGGTAACCGAGGACATATTCGTGTCTACTCTAACATCGTCCGTGTCCATCTAACATTGTGTCCGCGCTTCCGAGCGCGTCCGCATTTTTGAGCAACCGTGTCCGCAGACTTAGTAAGTGCCTCCGCAATACTGGCAAAGTCCTTATAAACGGACTTAGGAAAAGCAATAAAGGTAAGAGGTACACCAAGGGCCAGAACAAGGGTTAACAGAATATTCGTCCAATTATAATTATTCACTAATAATTATGCTTGCAATAAAAGATCTCGATTAAAGATAATCTCCCAAATAAAAATAATTATTTGTACGAACCCTAGCGGCCCGAATAAGTCAAATTCGGCCCTTAAATTTAAAATAATCGTTCATTAATTGACTAATCTACTTTTATTGGTAATTATTTATTAATATTAGTGTATAAACTATTTCAAATAAGTTTTAAATTATCATTAAAAAAAAATCCGCCCGAAGTTGGTTTCGAAACCGGGTGCACAAAATTACGGATTTATTAATCACACGTATAATATTAAAGTAATCTTTAGGAGAGCATCTGGTAAGTTTGTTCATAACGATCTAAATTGAGACATTTTCTTTCAGAATTGCTTACACAAGCCTTCCGTGAAACTTTCTTGATGCATAATATGGATACTTCGCTGTACGCTTTACGAAAGCTTCCATTTCATACTTTGAACTGTCATACTTTTGTGTACTTTAGTTCAGTTTCCGGAATTGCTTACAGAGGCGTTCCGCGAAACTTTCTTAAAACTGGATGAAATGACACTTTGGCTTACTTTAGTGAAGCTTCCAGAAATAGTTACAGGAGTCTTTCCCAAAACATTCTTGAAACTCCGAATGGAACTTCGCTGAACAGTTTAGGAAAGTTTTATGAATCAAAGCCCTACTTTGAAACTTCACTTTTGCTTAGTTTACTAATACTTCCGAACTCTCTTACAGGAGCATTCCATGAAACGCTCTTGAAACTTTGCATGGAATCTTCGCCATATGCTTTATGAAAGCTTCACGAAAGCTTCCACATCATGCTTTGAAATATCATATTTTTGCTTACTTTAGTCAAGCTTACGGAATTGTTTACTAGAGCTTTCCACGACACTTTCTTGAAACTTTGGATGTAATTTTCGCCGTATGCTTTACGAAAGCATCACGAAAGCTTCCACATTCTACTTTGAAATTTCATATTTTTGTTTACTTTAGTGAAGCTTCCGGAATTGTTTACTAGAGTCTTCCCCGAAAATTTCTTGAAACTTTCAATGGAATATTCGCTGTATGCTTTATGAATGCTTTACGAAAGCTTCCATGTCAGTCCTAAACGTTCAGAAATCTTGAAACTTAGATTGTTATCTTCCTTTAAGCTTAACGTAAGATTTCAATGTAATATTCCAATCTTTATTAAGATTGAATCTTTATTAAACCATTGTTTAAGGTTTTTGGAAACTTCCCTTGGGAAACTTGATTGCAAGATTCACTGGGAAGTTTGCGGCACCATCTGGCTACACCGGGGGTTTTTTCTAAGAATTTGTACGTTGAATTTAGCGTTATAATTTAGCGTTTTTTAATTTATTAAATTATTTACTTAGTTATGTTTGCATTTTCCCCGTAAACTGTTAAGATCGAGATTGGTTCTCGTCAGTATGTTGCGTTAAATAAGCATCAATTTTTATTTCATTGGTAATTTTAAATTATGTTTTGAGTTAAAAAAATTTTTTGTAATATTCCCTTTGTATATATTCTTTATTTTAATATTATACAGCCCCGAAGAGGAGCCTTACTGGGCTCGAAACGTTGGCAAAATAAAAAAATTATTGGCTCGAAGAGATAAATAGATTTTTAATTTCTCAATCAACAATATACAATAAAATATCAAAATATAAGTTAACTTACCTTTCCATTATCGTATATAAATGTACAAATTTAAATAATCATCAATTATCTATGATAGGACGTGACGGCAAGTTTTCCCATAAAAAAATTTCAACACGGTCGCACTGCATCATGTTGTATCATCTTTTGCGATTTACTTATCCATGAAGTGGAAGGCAATCCTAACAGGAAGGTCCATTTGATGGTGACTGCATTATATATTATAAACTACGTTAGTATTATTGTATGTTGATTCTTCAATGTAATCGCCTTGTAGGAATAAAAATAACAATTTTATCGAAAGACTACACACCAAAGCCCTTACAAATTCTTCCTGCAAAAATCTATCGGTATAGTATATTAATTAATTTTTATTACAACTACAATTATAAATTCAAAAATAACAAAAATAATAAATCATAAAATTAGCACAAAAATTATACGTTAAAATACAAATAACCAAATTTAAAACATTAGTAGAAGATTCTACAGGACACAAAACCTGGCGCTAAGGTACAAGATAAAATAAAGATAGTTCAAAAATAGAAATATGAAAAGGCCCAGAAAACGAAAACTCAAGTGACAGCCTTACAATTCGGCAGAGTGGTAAGATGTTAGTACGACTCTGACGGAGGACAGCGAACGACTGATCATCAAATGTCCCCCAGACAAACGCCAAATCCACACATGCAAAAGACGCAATACATACGCAAAGATTCAGATGCCAGGAATCAAACTGAGTAAAACCGGGCAGCATATACAGATAGGAGGCGGTACAGAAACACCTCAGCTAGTAGGCCGAAGAGCTGGCGCGGCAAAAGCAAATCGTCTCACCCATCACTACATTAGCTATCAATGCAGAATGGTTAAAACGCTGCCCGGCAAGGCGGACCCGACCTCCCAGTATGATATTTTGCTCCAGTCCGCCAGCCAATCATTATCAAACACATGTTGGCTATCTAAGAGAACACAGAGCGGTGCATCACCTCTCCCTGCTACGGTCTGTGTAATACTCAGCCGTCACGCGGCAACAAATCTCATATCATAAATTCAGTCAATTATTTATTACTATTATGTGGACTTAATTTTAAATTAGAAATAACATTTTTGTAGCTAGCTTTGAGGTGGCACGTGTCCTCAGCTCTATTAAGTGTTTCATCGAAAAAATGAATATGTAACATTTCGGAAAAACGTCTGCGGGAAATAGACGCCTCCCAATAACAATTTTAATGGTATCAAAATTAAACGCATGCCCCGTCTTCATCGTATGGACGGCAAGAGGAGAGTTCACATTTTCTTTCTCTATGTACCGTTTACGTTTCGATTTTCGTAGTTTTAACGGACGGTACATTTTCCTATATACGTCGAATCACAGTCAGAACAATCAATTTTATAAACGACATTCCTCGATTTGCCCTTCGTAGTCGGATCTTTCCCTAGCTTTATAAATCTACTAAATTTGTCGGTAATTTTATTAACAAGCAACCTGTCATTCTTCTTTAATACCGATCTTAATTTGTCATTAAAGCCCTCATTATAAGGGAACACTGCGAATCTATTCCTAAAATCGTTATTAGCTGTGTCACACAAATTGCCCGAATGTATTACCTGACCCTTTTCTCTGATAAGGCCTAGATTGCGCATAATTTGTTTGTTACAGTATTTTCACAAAGTTTATGTATCTCGCAGAAGCAGTGCTTTTTTGAAAGTAATTAGTTATAGTATGACCGGTACTATTGTGACTATTGTGAGTTATCGTGATATCTAAAAGGTTTATACTATTATCAACCTATAATTCGGATGTAAACTGCAAAGAACTATTATAATTATTAAAAACCGCTGCTAACTGAGTAGCAGAATGCTTTCTCAAAGGAACATAAGCAGTACAGAATTGGATATACGTAAGGTTTGGCCACGGCTGCGGTTGAGAGTTTAAAATTGGCCATAAATTAATTTATATTTCAACAATGTCATCATAAATGCTTTTCTAATGTTCTTGTAATACTATGTCTGCTATTACAGCGACAATATCTATCTGCTATTAAAACGAGAAAATTAAGCTTTGTCTTTAAGAAAGCAAAATTGATTGCGATTGATTCTTATGACGCATTAAAATTAAATTTCTTGAAATTAGTCTGCGTTTCAGCGACAATGTGTTAACAACTTTTATTTTACTTTTTTAGTAATGTCTGCTATTACAGCGACAACATTTATTTTACTTTTTTAGTAATGTCTGCTATTACAGCGACAACATTTATTTTACTTTTTTAGTAATGTCTGCTATTACAGCGACAACATTCGTTTAATCTTACGCTGACACGTTAATTGAATTAAACAATTAATAAATTTATGATTTAATAGTTAGGCACTGTCAAATTACTTTACTTATCAATTATATAATCTTCTGTTGAAAATAAATGATACATTTTGTTCCCTGTTGAAATTGTACTATTTTATTTAAATATATAATAACATTTCTTTATACTAGTACTGATCACCTTTATATATGCACGAAATCATTCTACAAAAATACTTTTTTTCAAAGAAAAACTTTACGCAGAATTGACTATTGTTATACTTTAAAAAAACATGTACTTATATAGTATAAATATAATGTAGCGTATAATCAATTAATTTTGTTTAGGCAAGGCAGTTAGGCAAGGATGGCAGAAAAAAGTGCAGGGTATTAGACTAAAGTGAAGGATGATATTAAAAAGTGCAGGGTATAAGATTAAAGTGCGGGGTGATAGTAAAAAGGACAGGGTAGTAGAGTAAAAGCAGCTGCATACCAAATTAGGAAGCTATTTAAAGACGTGCTTCGCACGGGTGGGCGAGTGGGAAAAATAAACCATCAATCGCCTCCAAAATTTAATCAGATCTAAGTTAGAAGTGCCATAACATGTCCACAAAATTCGAGCTCGATATATCGATCCGTTTGAGAGTTATGGTGAATACAATTTTTGGCACATAGTCCGGGAGTCAGGGAGTTCAAAACCTTATTAACAGGAAGTTCGTGCAAGAGTTTATTTTATAGCTGAAATATGTTGGTAGCCACTTACTGAAAATAGCCCTAAAGTCTCGACTTCGGACCCGATCGGGAACATTGTTATTATTGCAAATTAAGTTACCAAAATGCATTTTTTTTCGGTTTTTCTTGATTAACTTTTTTGTTACTCAATTTATGCAAAAACAGGTAGGGGCAAAAGTTGATCAGCATTGAATTTTCTATAAGATACATATATTCCGAAATGCAAAATTAATGTTTTTCCCAGCTAAATTGTTAAATAAAAAAAATTTTTTTTTCAATTTTCACATTGCCATGGTTTTTGTGAAATGTGATCTTTATTTATCGGATTAGCCCTCAAAGATGACTTTTAGTACAGACAACGTAAAAATTGAAGCCCGATCTCGATATCTTAAAATGGCGTCTTGTTGCAAAATTATTTAGCCGAAAAGTTCAAATTGATGTCCAATTCGATCCAGGAACGATAATTGAATCAAACTATGTTTAATCGACAGCTTACGACGTAATTAACAAACGGTAAAAATAAATTTTCTTAATATTAATATTTAGCAACATTTCTAATAAAATTTTTTTTTTATTTCGGTCAATTTTGGAGTGAGAGAATCGCGGCAAAATGCATCTTGAAGTACATAAAAAACCATGAATTTTGATATAAATTTTGTTAAGATCGGACCAATAGGAGCCGAGATACAAAAATTTTTTCAACCAACGATTACGCCGAAACTACTTGATACTTCAAGTTGAAATTTGGCACAGTGCTTGCTGAAATCATACTCTAAATGATTACATTTTACCCAATAGCTCTACATGCTTTAGTTCGTCTAAAACAACCGACGAAACATATCAATTTAGCGCGCGCGGCCGCGCCGTTGCTCCGGCCGAGCGGCGCGGTGGTGTGGGGGAAGCCGCGCGGCGGCGAACAGAATTCATACACCTTAGTTGCAATTTGATTATTTCGGTAACCAAAGCTACTATTGCAATAAATTTTTTTTTCATTTGACGTGTTTTTTTTCTCAGCTTTATCGTCATACTAATTAAGTTATCATAGGCACAATGCAAATACCACAAATTACCAATTCTTTTGAAAAAGAATCTTTTTTGGCTACATAGACAACCATTGTACTCATGCATTGTACTGCTATAATCATAAAAATATTTAAATTTATCATATAAAGGTTGGGTAGCGTAATATATGCCATTAAAGGTTGTGTATGTAGCCAAAAAAGATTTTTTTTCAGAAGAATTGGTAATTTGCGGTGTTTGCGTTGTGCCTATGATAACTTAATCAGTATGACGTTAAAGCTGAGAAAAAAACACGTCAAATGAAAAAAAAATTTATTGCAATAGTAGCTTTGGTTACCGAGATAATCAAATTGCAACTAAGGTGTATGAATTCTGTTCGCCGCCGCGCGGCTTCCCCCCCCCCCTCCCCCCCCACCACCTGCGCCGCTCGGCCGGAGCAACGGCGCGGCCGCGCGCGCTAAATTGATATGTTTCGTCGGTCGTTTTAGACGAACTAAAGCATGTAGAGCTATTGGGTAAAATGTAATCATTTAGAGTATGATTTCAGCAAGCACTGTGCCAAATTTTAACTTGAAATATCAAGTAGTTTCGGCGTAATCGTCGGTTGAAAAAATTTTTGTATCTCGGCTCCTATTGGTCCGATCTTAACAAAATTTATATCAAAATTCATGGTTTTTTATGTACTTCAAGATGCATTTTGCCGCGATTCTCTCACTCCAAAATTGACCGAAATAAAAAAAAATTTTTATTAGAAATGTTGCTAAATATTAATATTAAGAAAATTTATTTTTACCGTTTGTTAATTACGTCGTAAGCTGTCGATTAAACATAGTTTGATTCAATTATCGTTCCTGGATCGAATTGGACATCAATTTGAACTTTTCGGCTAAATAATTTTGCAACAAGACGCCATTTTAAGATATCGAGATCGGGCTTCAATTTTTACGTTGTCTGTACTAAAAGTCATCTTTGAGGGCTAATCCGATAAATAAAGATCACATTTCACAAAAACCATGGCAATGTGAAAATTGAAAAAAAAATTTTTTTTATTTAACAATTTAGCTGGGAAAAACATTAATTTTGCATTTCGGAATATATGTATCTTATAGAAAATTCAATGCTGATCAACTTTTGCCCCTACCTGTTTTTGCATAAATTGAGTAACAAAAAAGTTAATCAAGAAAAACCGAAAAAAAATGCATTTTGGTAACTTAATTTGCAATAATAACAATGTTCCCGATCGGGTCCGAAGTCGAGACTTTAGGGCTATTTTCAGTAAGTGGCTACCAACATATTTCAGCTATAAAATAAACTCTTGCACGAACTTCCTGATAAAATCCTAGGACTCCTGGACTAACATACATACGAACGTACATACGTACATACATGCACACATCCGTACAATTTTCAAAAACACGTTTTTCGGACTCAGGAAGACTCAAAACCTAAGAATTCATGAAAATTATCGATTTGAAAACTTGCACCGTTACAAAGCTTTCTCTTTGAGAAAGCAAAACAGAGAGCACAAACTCCAGTCTTTCCCTCTCGATGATCAAAAAGCAATCATCAACGTACCTATAGAACAACATGTATTGAGCCATGTATTTCAAGTTCTTCTAACACAATGTTCGCAAAAACAGGACTCGAGCAAAAGCCCAACGGTGCCCTCGAGACCTGTTTGTGGAATTTTGCCATCAAACACCAAATATGTGCAATCAAGGAGGGTTTTAATAACTTGAATAAATTCATCTTTCGAAATACAGTTAATACAAGAGAACGACCTCCATTTCTTTTCGATTGCACTAATAATGAGGTTCTTCGGCAAACTGGCAAATAATGAGACTACATCGAAATAAGCGAGACAGTGACCTTCTGGAACGAATGTACTATTCAATTTCTCCTTTAATTGTAAGTTGTTTTTTATAAAATGGAAATGCACTTATCAAGAGAATATGTAGGGCTATTAATTGCGGAAATTATAATACGAACTGGATTATCTGGCTTGTGTATCTTGATAAGGCCATTCGCTTTAGGAAGCGATGTGTGTTCAATGCCCTTCGAGGACAACCCTCTAAATGACGGATCATACTCCAGAACACCAGGTACACCCCAAAGGTCGATAAGTTTTTTCATACGTTGTTTTATCCCTGCAACCGGCTCCGCCTTTACTATTCTATAAACCTCTCATCACTGAAAGCCTCACGTTCAATCACAACTGTAGCGTTGCCTATATATGCTTTCGTAAAAAATTTCTTAGTAAATTTTATATCATTCAAAATCATCTTCTCTCGATATGACACGTGGGACTTATTTCTGATCGGAGAAATTAATATTGCTAGTACACCGTCCCGCAATCCACCATCTAGGCCTCGTTCGAACGCATAAAAATTCTATAAGCTTTTTAAGATTTCAATCGCTTGTTTAAACTGAAATTCGGCATTAAAATTAATGAGACTCGGCAGGACGGGGGCGCGAGAGGAAAAAGCCGCGCAGTCACGATGTTGACGGCGCGAGGGGGGTATCCGCGGCGTGGATTTCACGGTAATGACTGCGCTCGCTGCGTTCATTCTCTGGGGGGGGGGGGGGGTTCTCTGGATCCGGCACGACGTTATCCTCGTCCCGTGTTCCTTGCGGCCTTGCGTCGAGTCTAATTTAATGTTGCAGGCCTCGACTGACAATTTCGTTCGTCAGGGCCGTTTGAGCCGCAAAATAGTATAGGATTAAAACACTTGTAGGTTCATGGGTGACAATAGTTTTGATTTTTAACAGATTTGATTCGTATTATACACTTTTCGCCTCGCACGTCACTTGCAGGTGGACACGGCAAAGGCTTCGGCAGATCCGCGGCACTCGCGGGCTAAAGCGATCACTTTTCTTACTTTCTCTCCTCCTCTCGTTCGGCCAAAGTCTCGTGCCCTGCAACGCGCGGATAACAATGGGTTCGTGGGCGGATGGTGGTTGACTCCCGGATGCTCTCGATATTTCACTCTAATTTCACTCTGGTTTACTCTGGTTTTACCCTGGATTGCTCTGAAGCTCGTTCGTATGAGGTTCGCTGGGTACTGACTCGGCGCTCGCTCGTCTCCCACTCACACATACACCTCATCCGCGACCCATCACGTGACCATTCGCATACAGTACATTTTCATTCGCGGTAATTATAAATTTTCGTACATGCTATTTCGCATCTCTCATCACTCGGCTCTGGCAGATACATATAATTTTATTTACATTTGTCGTTGTGGATGACGCTTGCGCCTCCACTTCGACCCAATAGTCCTTCACGTTCGTACAGTGGGGCTCGGAGGCCTCCACTCGGTAGTTCTCATTCTCTCTATCTCTCAATCGCATTCTCTCCGCTGCACACGCACACGCGTTCGTTCGCATACACATACATATGCGGCTCTGCCGTTCGTCGCGCCACTTGCTATAGCGCCATGCGCTCGTCGCTTTGGCCGTAACCTCGTGACCTCTTGTAGTGTTATGGTGGCGGTTGCAGTCTGTCAGTGCGCCTCCTGGCTCTGCGCGCCGCGCGCGGCTCGGCTGGTAGCCCGCGGCGCTCCAACTCGTCGTGCGCTCTCTCGCAACTCGGCGGCCGTGACGTCACAGTGGTGACTCGGCCGTCTGCTATTCTTGCGTGTTCTCTCTCCCTCTCTCTTCCTCTCCTACAGCGCGGCTCGGTGCCGACGCCTGGCTACGGCTCGGTATGTAGTCTCCCCTGTAAACAACCGTACGTTAGAGCATGTTCGTTCTGCTCGGTCTCGGATGTCTGGAGGGAAGCTACCCGGCTTCCATGATGGAATCTCCGTCGCAAATTTAACTTATCGCCAATGGACATAACATTCAGGACCTGATCTGGAAGGGTAAAGTCAGTAAGATTAACTGCCCACTTTTTTCTCAGCTTTTCTATTTCAATAGAGCAAAATTTATGCATAGGGCTATTAATACTATTAATACTAATACTGTTGTTATCATTATCCTGAAAAACTAAAGAATTATTTTTTTTACGTACAAGAACAGAATTGTTATGTCCACGAGGATTAAGATCGTTCGAAAGAGCAATAATTTTCTTTGTATGAACACATTTTAAATTCTCCAAAAATGATGACAATGAATTTTGTTCATTTTTGGATTCTCTTCAGGGCTGTATAATATGAGAAACCCGGTCAAATTGTAAAAAAAATTACAAATTCAAAAATAATATAGGTACGTTGATGATTGCTTTTTGATTATCGAGAGGCAAAGATTGGAGTTTGTGCTCTCTATTTTTAATAATTATAATAGTTCTTTGTAGTTTACATTCGAATTAGATGTTGATAATAGAATAAACTTTTTAGATATCAGGATAACTCACAATAGTCACAATAGTTACGGTGATATTGTAACTAATTGGTTTCAAAAAAGCACTGCTTCTGCAAAATTCATAAACTTTTGGTCTCGCTATCCTCGGAATCAAAAAATTCCAATCATATATAACATTTTGGATAGAGCGATTTTGCTGTCTGATCCGCAATTTCGTAATAGGAATATCGCTCTTACGAAGAAAATTCTCGTTGCTAACGATTATCGTCCATCATTTATAGAAAAAAACTGTAAGAAGTGAATTGTCCGCAATCTTGGCCTTATCAGAGAAAAGGGTGAGGGCATAAATTCGAGCAATAGCGTAACACAGCTAATAACGATTTTAGGAATAGATTCGCAGTGTTCCCTTATAATGAGGGCTTTAACGACAAATTAAGATCAGTATTAAAGAAGAATGACAGGTCGCTTGTTAATAAGATTACCGACAAATTTAATAAATTTATAAAGCTAGGGAAGGATCCAACTATGAAGGGCGAATCGAGGAATGTCGTGTATAAAATTGATTGTTCTGACTGTGATTCGACGTATATAGGACAAACTTACCGTCCGTTAAAACTACGAGAATCGGAACATAAACGGTACATAGAGAAAGGGGATGTGAACTCCCCTCTTGCCGTCCATACGACGGAGACGGGGCAAACGTTTGATACCATTAAAATTGTTGACTGGGAGGCGTCTATTTTCCGGAGACGTTTTTCCGAAATGTTACATATTCATTTTTTCGATGGCACACTTAGTAGGGCTGAGGACACGTGCCACCTCAAAGGTAGTTACAAAAACGTTATTTGTAATTTAAAATTAAGTCCACACAATAGTAATAAATAATTGACTGAATTTATTATATGAAATTGGTTGCCAGTTGACGGCTGCGTAGTGCACGGACCATAGCAGTGAGAGGTGGTACACCGCTCTGTTATTCCCTTAGATAGCCAACATGTGTTTGATAATGATTGGCTGGCAGTCTAGAGCGGAATATCCTACTGGGAGGTCGGAGAGTCTGCGTTGCTGGGTAGCGTTTTAACCATACTGCATTGATAGCTAATGTGGTGATGGGTGAGACGATTTGCTTTTGACACGCGGGTTCTTCGGCCTACTAGATAAGGTGTTTCTGTGCCGCCTCCTACCTGTGTATGCTGCCCGGTTTTACTTGGTTTGACTCTTGGCGTCTGAATCTTTGCGTATGTATTGCGTCTTTTGCGAGTGTAGATTTGGCATTTCTCTGGGGAAGTTTGATGATCAGTCGTTCGCTGTCCTCCGTCAGAGTCGTACTAACATCTTACTACTCTGCCGAATTGTAAGGCTGTGACTTGAGTTTTCGTTTTCTGGGCCTTTTCATATTTCTATTTTTGAACTATCTTTATTTTATCTTGTATTTTAGCGCCGGCTTTTGGGTTCTGTGGAATCTTATGCTAATGTTTTAAATTTGGTTATTTGTATTTTAAGGTATTATTTTTGTGTTAATTTTTATTATTTATGATTTTTATTATTTTTTAATTTGTAATTTTTTTTATAATTTGATGGGTCTTCTCATATTGTACAGCCCCGAAGAGGAGCCGTAAAGGCTCGAAACGTCAGCAGACAAATATATATATATATAGCTGTAGGAGATGCTTAAATTCTTGTTCATTAATTTACCACCATCGGGCGGTAAAAGCATTAGAAGGGTATAGTATATTAATTAATTTTTATTTTACATATTATTTTCTGTATTTAAACACTCATTTATATATTTATTTCAACATGATTGGTTTTTTTATAAAAGAAACTTGACAATTTATTTGTTGACATCACAACTTTCTTTACTGAAAATTAAAATTCCTTCCTTGCTCCCTCCGTCCGTCCGTCCCTCCCTCCGTCCCTCCCTCCCTTCCTCCCTCCCTCCCTCCCTCTCTCTCTCTCTCTCTCTCTCTCTCTCCTTCTCTATATCTCTCTCTTTCTCTCCACTTCTCTCTCTGCCTGCCTCACGCTCTCTTCTTCCTCCTTCGTCATCAAAATTCTTTATTTTTCAAAAATTTGCAACAACTCAAGTTCTAATTAATTCTTTTTGAAAATTCAAAATGCCTTACGTTTGTTGGGACAAATATAATTTCATTAAGTTAGTTTAATTTTTTCAATGTAAATAAGGTATTTCATAATTATTTAAACAATGGTTATAACAATGGTAATAAATTTATTGATTTAAATGATATATTAAAACTGTTATCTGTCATTTTTAAATAGATTTTGCTTATATAAAATTAGTGAATTCAAAAATGTGTAGTAACGGCTACGAGGAGAACGGAACATAAGAAAACTTTTAAGTGCGAGTGAGAAGCATAGGTAAAAGTGTAAGTGCGATAGAAATAGACTTTCCGTCTCTTGATTTTCTCTCTGTTCGACCGTTTTTTTGCATTAGCGGATATCGTCGGCGGAACGTCGAAGGTTAGCATCGGATGGAGTGGGGGATGAGAGAAAATTGAGAGAGGGAAAGTCCGTCTTCTTACTCGCACTCATGGTTTTTCCTATGTACTCGTAGTGCTGACTGTGAAAAAAAGTGACCGGACCGAGAACGACGGTTTTCGTCAAACACGTGTTCCGTTTCTCTGCAGCAGGAAGACGAGGTATCGTAGCAGCTTATCCCTTGAAAAAAATTTACAGCTTTCACCTACTTTTTCTAAGTGAAGCCATCACGTTTACTTGAGTTTTTGCACTGTTCGTAATACTTCTTGCCAAAAATGTTTTCATTAATTACTTGTTCATGAGTATACCAGTGTTGTGTCCAAATTACAGTGCCCTAGGAGCTCTGTAAGATGCCTTAAAGAGCCTTCAAAAACCGGCTTTTTTGATCAAAAATTCACCTGTTAACTTTTACAGTTATTAACTTTTTGCAAATCCTATTTTTCCTAAGCAATTGTCGCCAACTCAGTAATAACATTTGAAAAGATAAATACTGAAATATTATTATTTATGGAGATATTTTATGAAAACGAAAAACACCTACTTGCCCCATGTTATTTTCTATTTGAATGATTAAATTCACGGATTAACTGTTTGGAAAAAGTAAAAAGTGCAATGTACTCTACGGACCCTCCTCTATCGCTTGAGACTCTGAGATATTCAGTTTTCAAACATGTGGCCGGTATCTGTCACCCTAATGTATACAGATAATACTTTCAACATTTTCAACGTAGGAACGGCGTCAGGAACGGCGGAATCCGATATTCCGGGATAGGATAGGATGGAATGGAATATGTGCAATATTCTTTAAGTTTTAATTTACACCGTGCACTTCAAGTGAGACAATTAGTCCGTTTCAATCAGCTGCTTTTAACGTAACCTCTGTTAAGTTTGTTTATTTTTCTTATAAGACCATCACATTAAATCATAGGGTCTTTTAATTATGCGGCAATCAAGTATATCATTGGATCAATTTTTTTGAGTTATTGTTGCAGTTATTGCCGTTTTAGTTCTATCTGTTTGTCAAAAATGCCAATTGAGTCAGATAAGTTTTTTTATATTTATTTTATTATGATTTGTTTTAAAAAAAATATGATACTTTGTGTAAGTTTTATTTTAAGTTGTCAGATATGGTCAACAACTTGGATTTGGATTTTGCAAATGACTTAATGACAATTCAGTTCCAATTTGAACCCACTGAAGTAAAAAAACTATAATAATTATTAACTTATTACAAGTACACAAAGCTTTTAGTAAGCGTACACTCCTATTATACCTTTATCTATGAACTTGAACGTTGCCATGGAATTCCTAGGACTAATTTATTTAATGAAAAATTAGTCCTTTTCAATTTCCAGAGAGCTCAAAATACAACGAACTTTCAGAATATAGATTAGCGTGTGTATTTTTCAATGAAAGTATACTTTCTGCTCTCTAAAAGGTAACAAGTACATACCAGTTGTCAAGTAAATTAATTACAGATACTTTATAACAAGTTTCAGGATTATCCGTTGGACCAGCTTTGAGTTTTAAAATTTTGAAAGCTGTAATCTTTGATTATTGCAAAGGTGGGCCAACGAATAAACCTTTCAAAATTGTGATGGAATCCCTCTGATTAATTCAACCGATCACGTTGCCTTACTAATTAAGTATCAAACCTAGTGGCGTATATAGCAGAAACACTTGCGATTGTTTTTGTGATTTTGTAACTTTATAATATGTAACCAGAGCTGTGCGGGCACCACGTCATGCAGATCCCACGCCATTTCCTCAGTCGGTAAGGTAGATTTGCTCAGTGGGTAACTCGGTCGATAAAGTAGGTCGCTATAAGTCCCCGCTAGCAGCGCCACCCAGTCCGAGTACGCAAGTACGCGGGTACGTCAGTCTCCCCACCCAGTCGCGAGTACATCAGTCTGCCCACCCAGTCGTGAGTACGCCAGTCTGCCCACCCAGTACGCCAGCCTCCCCACCCAGTCGGTATGGCCCCAGCGAGCATCCGCACCCGGTCGGTATGGCCCCAGCACCAGCCTCCCCACGCAGTCGCAAGTACGCCAGCCCGCGCCAGCGACCCCGCCACGTAACATCAGGATGTGGGATCAGGAAGTGAGGAGGAAATATAAACAAAAGCTATTTTTATGTTAAAAAATCTATTTTATTGATTTATTAGAATTTTTTATAACCTTCTTGTTTAGGACAAGAATGATTATTGGTTGAGTATATACTAGTATACTTTTTCCAAACAGAATCTTTATTTTTCTGATCCTTAGATGTATTATTATCCAACTTGTCATAACCATGCTTTCCGGGAAAAGAGTTTGTGTTGCTAGAATACTTATCCATATTCACTTTTTTTTATTTCAAGTCTGTTAATTGTCTCAATATTAGTAGTAAGTGTTCTCAACTTTTCATGAATCTCATCTCTATGTAACTCAACTATTTCATCTAATTTAGATATTTCAGTTTGTAAATCAGATTTTACAGTTTGATTAACACTGTGTAGAGTGTTTAAATTTACAACATCGTTTAGTTCTTTAGGATGTGCTACATTGCACAGTCTCTTGTCTTCTAAACTATACTGACTATTAGCAATGAGTTTATATCTAATGCCGGGAGGTCCTTTGAAGGTATTCAAATATCGTCCGAATACGTCGACATTCATCATGAATTAATATTTAAATCCTTTATTATTATAGCAGTCAAAACTTGACAGTAGTAGGGGCTGGGCGGCTACTGTCCCAGGCAGGTACTGCGCCACCGTTTACCGACCATGGGTAAAAGATTCCTACATTACCGACCAATTGATAAAACAGGATTCCTGCAATACCCCCTGTTTTATCGGCTGACCCGCTCCCAGCGCCCCACTGGCCCCATTGCAGACCCCAGCGAGCAGCCCAACTGTCCCACCCACTTCCTGTTTACAACGTGCTACCCTGTTTTATTGACCAGACCCCAGCGAGCTGTCCCCAAAACTGTTCCCAAGCATACTATCGAGGAAGGATAATTGGGTGTAAGCTTTTCCATCGGTAGTAGATGTATCCAACTTTTCGGGCACAGAGTTGCTAGAATCCATGTTCACTTATTTGTTTCAAGTAATAGTTTGTTATTCTCTCAATATTAATGGTAAGTGTTCTTAGCTTTTCATAAACGAATGAGGGCTTAGCATGGGTGTGCTTATATATTCTCTACCTCTCCCTTTTGCTGTATGTATAAAGCATACAACAGCTTTGCTGCATCGTCTCTCTAATGTGCAACGCACAGCTACATATCCTAGCCGGGGCACGTAAAAACGTGCACAGTATACGTGTAGAAGACTCGAAAAGCAAGAATCGGTCTCTTTTCTATAATAAAACGTATAGGAAGCGTGCCTTTTTCTCTTATGCCGCAGTGTACAAACAGTTCTCACTCTCTATGATAAAGCTAGGTGCGAACCTTCTCAAGCTCACTGGGCCATGTATTTACATTGAGAACTATACTCGTGCGTGCATCGTCTCTCCAACACCCAACGCGTATCCCCTAGCCGAGGCGCCAGCGCGCAACAAGCCGCCCGTGTAGAAAGCAAGAATAGGTCTCTTTTCTATAGTAAAACGTATAGGAAGCGTGCCCTTTTGACTTATGCCGCTGTGTATCACACAGTTTTCACTCTCTACGGTAAAACTCATGCATCACATGGATAGCGAACCTTCTCGAGCTCACTGCATAGTGTATTTACAATGATAATTATACTCGTGTGTGTATCGTCTCGCTAATGCTTATCACACAGTAGTACCCTTATCAGAGGCGCCAGCTAGAACAACCCACACAGTATACGTATAGTCCTTTTCAATATTATATATCCTAGCCGGAGCGTCAGCTAAAGCAGGCTACATGTTTACACACAGTAAACACAAATTATCGAAAAGCGTGTTCTCACTCTTCCCAATCCTCTATTCTATTTCTATGCACAACAGTGTCACTCTCTAGGTAAAACGGGCATGAGACATATACACGTAGACCCTAAACGTACTGATTATCGGGACAAGATAAGCCGAAAAGCAAGTTTCTCGCTGCACTATGTGAGGGAATCCCGAAATCTTATATCTATCCTATACGTTTTGAGCACATATTAACCCTTACCGTACAGCTTCATACGTTGAATTAGCTAAAAATTTCTCCCTTTCTCTCTCCTCCTCTCTCCTCCTCTCCTACAACAACAACAACAACAACAACAACAACATAGATTTATGAAAGCAGGTATAAATAGTATCTTTACTGATGTGTGCTTATCAAATAGAACCCCACCCAACACATTTTCGAAACCATAAAATTTTCTTTCAAAGGACTTGCTCCTCAAAAAAAGTCATTTGAGCTCTAGCTGTCAGCAGGATAAGATCGTATAGACATATATATATAGTGTTTTATTTTATTACAAAAGTTTAGTGCTGCGTGTAACAGTGCAAGAAATCATCATGGGGAAAAATATTAATGTAAATAAGAAAAATTACTGAATGTTATACAATTTTGTATGCACACACACATTCTCTCTCACAGAAATGCGTGCATACAAATGTTGTCTCTTATACAAATAGCTTTTCACATATATATTTTGTCTCTAATTTTTACAAAATCGAGAGTGTACACACACATATTTTCTCTCTCACACACAAATTGCATGCATATATACATAGATTTTCTCTCTTCCTCTCTCTCTTTCACTGTAGTAACACAATTACTTAATTTTATACATTTAGTTTTACAATCGTATCCATGTACACATTCTCTCTCTCTCTCTCTCTCTCTCGCTCTCTCTCTCTCTCTCTCTCTCTCTCTCTCACACATACACAAATGCGCACACAAATTTTGTCTCTTATACAAATAGCTGTACACATTGCAACGTCCACGGACCCTACCCTCAATTAAAAATTTTTATTTTTTAATTTATGCAATAAATTAACTTAAAATTATTTGAATAAGCAATTTATTATGGTTTTAAGTTGAGTTACAAGTTGGCCTGCCGCTTGGCCGTATGTAATGTACGGGACACGACGCCAACTTGCAACGTTCATATCAACTATCTAAATAGTAAATTTCTAAAAATAAATGCTCGTATGAGATTCTGTGATTAAGAATCTATGTAAAACGCAAAAAACCGGGGTACGATTCGTTAATTTTCATTCGAAAAACATCATTGCAAGATTGAAGAAAAAGACAGCGCTCGCGCGAGAAACAAGCTAAGTTTGCCCCATGACTAAGTTTGCCCCCGGTGACGAGATTATATGTTTCACTTTATATATAAACTTGTCAAAGATGTACGAAATAGACATTTCACATACCGAATTTTATTTTCTGAGGCACATTTGCCATATAAATTTGTAACGTACATGATCGTTAGTTCATCAGCTTTCGACTCATGTAAAGTTTTTAGGACAAATCATTAATTAATATTGTAAAAATAGCAACAAAAGAGTTAAAGTCTCGCGACCCGCGTACTTGTATGCAAGTTATTTTGTTTTCCGGAGCTTGTTACTAGCAACAAACCATTATTTATTGTTAAAATATACATCGATGAACATTCGTACGTTCTTATTTTTCCGAAAATTAATTATTTATAGCGATAAAATGTGTAAATTAAGATTCTATATGTATCAGTATATCTATAGCGATACTGGCGCTCGGATGACTGGTGGGGGTAACTCACTGCTTCAGCGTCGGAGCAGTTCCGCTCACCTGTATAAAAGAGCGCGTCATTCCGGGAAGAGCATTCATTCCTTCACCGGAGCTGGAGTTAGAAGGAGCAATATGTCTCCTGGCTAGCTGAAGCACCCGGAGAAGCGCTGGTGCTCCGGAAAGCCCTGAATGCGGAGCATTGAGTCTCCCATAGGGAATCCGAATAAACGCGCAAATACAGCGGAAAGTCTTTTGCCATGTATACGGCTATTATTTTATATTTTTTAATGTTGTAAAGTTAATTTAATAAACTTAAACTTTTTTCTGAATCCCTTCGCATGGCGAGATGCAAACGTTCTGCACTAAGTCAGACTAAGCGCTCGCACATTTTGTCTTATACGCTGGACTACCCTTAGACTCAATACGTGGTCCAAGAGGGAAAAGCGATTTTTTAAAATAATAATAATAAATAAAATACACAGATTTTAGTGAGTCGCAAACGCATAGCATTACGTCTGTGCTAAGCGCTCACGCAATTTTCAGCTCAGTTGTTTTTTTATTAGGCATTGCGTCTTAATAAAGAATAATTTCCAGAACGAGAGGATCAAGAAGCCGTCCAAAATTAAAAGTCTTCTCTTATCCGAAGGCGCATTGTGTCGTCTTACGGGATAGAGAAGCATGGTGCATTGCGTCACGATTATTTTCAATTTTTGTTGCTGAATATATATACAAGGCATTACGTCTTTGTATATAGAAGTAACTATTAGAATCACTTGACTTTAATTTATTCGCGACACACTTTATTTATACGCCTGGTATCCCGGACCACATAAAATCAAGATAATTTTTCGAATAATTTTTATCAAAATCTCTCGCTTCTTTTCATTCTCCGTTGCGCGGAGGCGAGGGGCGTTTCAACATATACATTTTGTCTCTAATTTTTACAAAATCGAGAGTGTACACACACATTTATATTTTCTCTCTCACACAAATTGTATGCATATATACATAGATTTTCTCTCCCTCTCTCGCACTTATACAAAATCGTGAACGTATACGCATGTATTTTCTCTCTCTCTCTCTCTCTCTCTCTCTCTCTCTCTCTCTCTCATATAAATTTCGCACACATTATCTCTCATAACACATGCTAAAATATTTCTTTATTTTTGAGAAAAGTAAAGCAAATCAGGAGGACAACAGTAAGCTGGTCTGTGGAGACATTGACACATTAAAAATTGTAAGTTATTTTTTAACATTTTCAATTAATATTTATTTTATAATAATTATTATTAAACTTTTATAATAATTATTCATTTTTTCTTTTACAGAATGGTCAGTGCGTTCACGTTAATCAATTTCCAACCGCGTATTACGAAATTCAAAATTTGAAGGATTTGATGAACATCAATTGTGATTTGTCACACATAAATATGTACGACATTCTTAATTCTTGGCTGCAACCAATCAGTAGTCAGGTGACTGAGCCGCAACAGCAGCAGCAAGAGCAGCAGCAGGTAGTTGAGGACGAGCAGCCGCTTGAACTAACTGTTAAGAAGCCTGACCCGCTCGACCTCACAGTCGAGGACGAGCAGTCGCTTGAACTTACTATAAAGAAACGTTAACAGATGGAAAATGAAGATTTACCGCAGAAGAACTACAAATTTTACGGAGAGATTTTGATATGATATTCAATAATAGGGAAAAAAATTGTAATGATGAAAATGATGACATAAAATCTGATAGTTTGGTATCGGATGAAAAATTACAATATATGAATATGTACAACGAATTGAAAAGAATTGTTACTATAGAAATTAATAAATTAAATGTTACTATGGAATGTTTATTAAAATTTTTATGTGATAAAAAAGGTTTACAAAATTTAAAACAGCGTATTACGAGGCAACAAAAAAGTCAAAACTGTAAGGTGAAAAAAAAATAAAAAACATTAAATTTATATATTTTTTGTTGAAATTTATTATATGTATTATATTATAATACATTGTAACGGCACGATTATCGTTCTCCAAAATAATCGGTCGCGTACAACCGTGGAATGAATCCACGTTTATTAATAAGCGTCTCGTTGTCGTCGGGCGTGCGAAGCACGGCTCGGCCGACTCGTGTGGCTCGTACGAGTGTACGAGGTCGCGAAGCCGGCAGGGGACGAGGTATCGAAATAATGAGATATCCGTGGATTAAAAGAGAACTAGTGAAAATATATTGTATTAAAAGAGTACACAGAGCTCGATCTTACGATCGGTCGTGCGACACCGCACACTACGCGAGAGAGAGAGAGAGAGAGAGAGATGGGGCTCAATCGCCCGAATACCGAGAGTGATAGAGAGCTCGTACTTACAAGGTCGCACGTCGGTGCCGGGAGGTGGTCGCAGTCTCGTAGCTCTCGGACGCTGCAGTCGTCCTGGCCGACTCGAAGTGAAGTCTCACGCAGGGGCACGAACTCCGGGCGGTCGAATAGGACGAGATAGGTCGCAAGCGGTTGCCCGAAAGGGACACGAAAGTGTGTGGTAAAGAACCGGGGCGAAGGATCGGTGAGGATCGTTTGGACGCTACCGCAATGCTCAATAATTGTACGCGCGCGATACCGGAGGACGCTCCGGTCCTTGACACGCGTAATCGATGGACCGGCAACGTCGCGGGCGGGAATACGCGTGCTCTCTCTCTCTAAATATCGGCCTAATATAGGCACCCTCTCGCTCTCTCTGTCTCTCTCGTAGAGTAGTGTCCGCTAGTGGTCGCTAGAACAAAAAATGTATTAGTACAAGTAATACGGCATACGCCCAGAGAGGCGATGTCGTGCGTATTATATATGCGACCGTTATAACATATAATAAATTTAATTCTTTCCCGTCTACAGTATTGCATATATTTACTCTTTCTCATACAAATAAGGTACACACACATTCTCTCTCTCTCTGTCTCTCTCTCTCTGTCTCTCTCTCTGTCTCTCTCTCTGTCTCTCTCTCTGTCTCTCTCTCTGTTTCTCATACAAATAGTGCATACAAACACACACACACACATTCTCTCTCTAACAAAACCGCGCATACATACACACATTTTCTCTCTCTCTCTCTCTCTCTCTGATACAAATAACGCACATATTTACATTTTTGTTTGCAAAATTTTATAATAATGGTGGTGATTCCGGACTTAAAGGATAGGTTGGGGCTGGTTTCCGAATCGCTATGTGAACTCGATGCAGAGGCGGCGATGCTGGACTATTAGGTATTGAATTATGCTGCCGTTGCTTGCTGCTGATATTGTTGTTGCACTGGCTCAAACATCTCCATTTCTTCAGGATCACATATTATTGCAGCCCAGTAATTTACTGGAGTCTTTGGTTTAGGGTGATATCGTTCGGGCAACTCTATATACTCGGCTCCTCCTTCACTTAACCACTCATCCAATTGCTCGAGCGAAATATTAGGCGGAGTGTACGTTTCAAGACTAGACGTTTTTTTCTGAAACAATTATAAATTATTATTATTTATACAATATTTTAGGCAGATTATTTACAAAAATACTCACCGAAAATTTCGAAATGCCACTCAGAATCCTGCTCGTTGCACAGCTACGATTCAAATGCTAGTCGGTCCCGTAGAGATGAAAATCTTATCATGCGTTCTCTCTAATGCTCGCGCGTGCTCTCACTCCTTCTTGTATAAAGTACACTTGTATTTACTCATTAATTTAAAACAAAATGTATATTTATGAAATTCAGTTCAAGTCAATATTTTCTTTATTAGAAATTGAACCATGGATACGATAGAAAAATGTAAACAACTTGTCACATCATTGGAACAAGTTGAAAAATTGTTAAGCAGATCAACTGATTTTGCAACTATCAAACGATGGAAAAATCATTACTCACGTTGCATAAAAACTTTGAAAAAAGTTCATAAAAGTAAATATTTATCTGTACAACAGAAACAGAGTATGTTGTGCATAATTGCAAAAACAGAATGTATGAAAGTAAGGCTTGAAACCATTAATCAGAGTAAAAGTGGTAGTGGATTATTGCAAGCTACGAGAAATGTTATAACTAACCGTATTCGTTTGATTGACATGGACAGCGCATTTAAAAATCGTATGAAAACAGCTATTATAGCTAATTTAACACACATAGATCTAGTGGAATTCCTACAGGATTCCTCAGCATTATTTCCACGGAAAATAAAAAGCATGATGCGTGATAATATTAAAGCTTTGAAAGTTAATACAGTTTTATCATGTAAATTTAAAAGAACATGTAATGGAGAGGAAGAATGTATGGAAATTAAACATTTCAATACAGAAAATCATGAAATTTTATTTGGAACAGTCTTAAATAAATGGTTTAAAGCTAATGTCACTGAACCTTTACTCACAAATATTGAGGAGTTTCAAGGGCGTGATTCAGGCTGGACTTTTCATTCTATTGAGAGTACACAAATAAATGTAAACCAATTTAATCCATTGCGTACTGGTAGCTAATACCTTTTCCAGAATTTTTAACAAAAAGAAATGCATGTATTAATGTAAAAAATTATGATAACAAATGTTTTGTATGGGCGATTTTATCTGCGCTATATCCTGCCGAAGACAAAAACATTCTTATAGATTAAGCAAATACATCAAATATGGGCATGTATTGAATATGAAAGATATAGAGTTTCCAGTAGCATTGAGGCAGATACCACAATTCGAAAAACAAAATAGTTTTATTTCGATAAATGTTTTCGGATTAGACAATAAAAATATTGTACCTCTATATTTAACAGCTTTCAAAAAGAATAATCATGTAAATCTTCTCTTAATAACACAGCAAAATGATAGTTTAGATGAAAATGATAAATTTATAGCAGAATCACATTATGTGTACATAAAAAATCTTTCACGCTTAATTAGCAATGATTTTACAAATAAAAAACGAAAATTATTCAAAGTTATAGTTTGTCTCAACATGACGAACATTGTAAAATATTAAATAACTGCAAAATTAGATTACCCGGACCTGGAAATGATATAATTCAATTTAAAAATCATCGATTTAATGAAAAATTGCCTTTCATCATCTATGCAGTTTGTGAGTGTTTGTTAAAACGTATAAGACAAGAAAAAATCACTAATACGTAACCAGTGCAGTGTCATCAGATATACAGTGTAGGATATTATTTTAAATGTAGTTACGACAATTCTTTATCGAAATATAGTTTTTATAGAGGTCGTGAAAGATCTTTATGGTTTTCTGAAGAATAGAAAAAATAGAAGAAATAATAACTAATTTATACGATAATCCTTTACCTATGCCAATTTTATCTCAAGCTGAAATAACTGACTATCGCAATTCAAAGATATGCCATATTTGTGAAAAAAGTTTAAACGATAGTGAAAAAGTGCGTGATCATTGTCATCTTACTGGAAAGTATCGAGGACCTGCACATAGTACATGCAACTTACACTATCAGGATTCGAAAATAGTTCCTGTTGTATTTCATAATTTGAGTGGTTATGATGCACATTTTATCATATCCGACGTTTCAAATCATTTCCCCGGACAAATTGATTTACTCCCTCTAACAAAAGAGAAATAGATTTCTTTTACAAAGCATGTAGAATATAGTTCACTAAAATTTAGATTTTTAGATTCATTCAGATTCATGCCTTCATCATTAGGAAAATTGGTATCATATCTAGAAGACTACAAAGTTGTTAATAAAGAATTTAGCGAGCTCAGCAGAGAACAAATTAATCTGTTAACGAGAAAAGGTGTTTTACCCTACGAGTACATTAGCTCATGGGAAAAGTTGGAAGGGTATAAATTGCCTGAAAAAGATGACTTTTTCAGTAAGCTCAATGATTTACACATATCTGATGAGGATTATGAGTATGCTAAAAATGTATGGAAAACATTTAATGTGAAAACAATTGGTGAATACTCCGATCTCTACATGAAAACTGATGTCTTACTTTTAGCTGATCAAATTTAGAATTTTAGAGATCAAAGTATGAGAGTCTACAGTCTCGATCCTCCTCATTATTATACTACTCCAGGTTTCATGAAAAATATGATGAAAGTAAGGAAAATCAGTTTTTAATCTATTTAGATGCAAATAATTTGTATGGACATAGTCTTTCACAAAATCTTCCATTCGATGAGTTTGAATGGCTTGAAAATTTAGATCCCCCCTCCCTCCACAAAAAACCTTTTCAAGGTAAATGACTTGCAAGTATAAGGTTGTTTCTTTAGGTAAAAATTAAAAATAAATTTCAAACTCTTAATAACATAAAGTTAATTTTCGAACTCTCAATAACCCATATGTGGTCAAAACTGAAAGTGTTTTTTCTATATATCTATTTCATTATGTAAATTTAAATTTCATTTTCAACTCTCGATAACCTTTATATAGCCAAAATACTAAGTATCTTACTCTGACGGTCATTTCATTATATAAATTAAAGATTTAGATTAGATGATTGAGGCTTTATTGTATACGGTTATTAAAACTTCCCTTACTAAAGAGTGATAATAATAGTGTTTATAAAACAGTGATTAAGAAGGTATTTATAATTAGTTTAAAAAATAATTATGCTATATGCGTAAAGATCTTTGCGCTAAGGGTCAATTGGACAGACTACCATTTCCTTTGGGTCAATTCTCTATAATATACCGATTTTATAAATTTCAATTTGAATTTTAACAAAAGAAAGTTGTGATATCATTAAATAAATTGGCAAGTTTCTTTATAAAAAGCAATAGTTTTGAAAAAGATAAATGGAGCGTTTAAATGGGGGGAAGGAATATCAATGTATTAGGGTGACACAATAATGCACGTGAGTGCTGAATCCCGTTTCCCATTAGCCTAACCGATAGTCTAGAAGCCGACGAGGCCGACCGAGGTTTTATTTTTTCGATTGAACAATTGTTTGTGCTGTCGCGAGCCTTGCAAAGTTGACTAAATTTTTGTGACCTAGTAAAGTAAAGTGACTGAAAAAATTAATGAGGGGATAAACAGAACAATACACAGTATTAGTACGATTTATGGTAGGGTATGCGGGGCTCTCTAGGTACCTCCGACATCTGGCTCGACCGAGGGTTCGAATTTTCCTCCGCAGCTACCTTTTCTTTGCTACAACTTTCCCTCTTTCCTTTCCTTCCAATTTTCGTCACTGAGTAGTACGGGTGCTCAACTTAGTCTTTTCGGAAAGAGAGAAATCAAGCAGAGGAAGAGGGAGAGTCGCAGCGCCGCTAGTTGTGTTCCACTGAGTAAGAGAACATTCTTAACCAGCATCTGCAGTACTGTCAGCCGTTATATTCAGTCTGTCCAGGACCACCTTATGGTAACGCGGCTTCGATGGTATTTTAGCTGCTTCAGCTAATTTCCTTTTTCGTGCTTCGGCCTTCCTTATCCGGTCTTTCTCTCGTCTCCGCTGAATTTTTTCTTCTTCAGACAATTTTATTTTTTTAGCTTTCTTATCCGTTGTTCAGGATTTCCGTTTTTTATTCTTTTTAATAGGAAAATCTGCTGTGTTTACTCCCCGAATACCGCGTTGTGCTGGATACTTGCACCAAAATATTTTAATGAAACTTAAAATATCCTGTGCAGTAGGTGTTGTCCAGTCCCGGTACACTAGCACAGCTTTCAATTCCATATTTTCCGAAGGCATAATATTGGACACAATGTCTACATTTATACATTGTTGTTTTTGCGGACCCGGTAGACTGTCCACCTGCAAAATCGCGGACACAGCCAGCGATGTCCCACCTTGCGCTATAGCACGAGTAGCAAGACCCGCGCTCACATTGCACTCTTCCGCAATCGGCGGTCGACGCTCGGAATTTAAAACCGCTGACTCCGTTGGTGATTGACACACTGTCGAACTTCTCGTACTCGCTCGAATTTTCACATACAATTTCAACTCATCCTTTTTTCTCAAAAACTTCGATTTATTTTGCTTCTTCTTCATTAATGTAACAGCACAATGATTGTTATTTTTCACTGCATTAGCTACTCTCCAGTAATTATCTTGAGCTAACTTCACAGCTTCTTGAGTACGGTCCAATTGGTCCAGGGCCCTCTTAAGTACTAGGGCTGCTGTACTTAGGACTTCCTCGGTTACTGTGGCCTTCATGATGGTACAATTATTTAGTCACTCAACAAAGAAAAACACAAAAACTGTCAGAGCAATCGAAAACTTTGGCGGTACACGTGCATGCAATTCAAATGCGAATTCGACAATGAGTCGTGGCGGCGGGCGTCGGTCAAAATCAAGGCACGGCAGCAGCTCGCGGCATATCGACACGAAGCTAATTAGTCTCGGTCGAAGTTCACGCGGGGCAGCACTGCACGGGTTACCGATTTACCGATTCCTCTATTATGGAACAGATGGACTTTGTTTCTTTTCGTAAGTATCCTCAAATGGCCGCCTCAGACTTATATTAAATACATGCAATCCATAGAATATCTATGATTTTCGATCGTTCATAGGAGCTATACTTATAAACTTTTTCAGCCGAAATTTACATACACGAATACTAGCGAATTAAATAAAATTACCGTACGAATTAATTAACAATTTAGCAACATTTAGGGCTAACTTCTAAAATAATGCGAATTTTCGAATTTTTACTAGCTACCGATGATCGGCGCCCTCCGTAGCGAAAGTGAGCTTTCATAAACAAACGCCTATAACTCAAAAAGTTACAGTCCGAAAATTGTTATTTTGGTGTCTAATTTGTTAATTAAGCCTAACCTTTAATTCTATGAAAAAAAATTTTCGAAATTGTTAATTGCAAAAATGAACTTTTTTAATAATAATCGTATCGAAACTGGACCACTTCCTAATTTTACAATTAGGCATGGGCTACCTATGTATCGAAAAACATTTACAAAATGTTAATAAACAACAGAGTTATTAATTAAACAATTAAAAATTTTGAACTTTTACAAAAATTTTTAACGGAGTACTGTTTTACGGACTCAAGCGCATCCGAATCCGATGAGTGGATTTTCTGAATAAATGTCGTCATAGGTGCTTGGAACAACCACTTAAGTCCATAAAAGAATACTTTAATATATATACGGCATTCGCGGAATTCCAAGTTTGATGTTCTAAGTCTCGACTCAGCACACCTGAGGCCAACGACTTCGCTCGCGCTCCAACATAGAGAATACGATGTCCACCGCTCGCGCCGAAATCCGCGGACTTGCATTTTTTTCGTCCGCTCGCGTACAAGTTTCGCGATGCATAAGTTACACATTCAACTCTTCGTGTGCAACATGTCCATCGCCGCTATCATTTTCTTTCTTTGCTACTACTGGCTCGTAGTTTCGGTACGCGCAGTAGTAACATGGATCAACTACTATTTCCACCCTGGGCAGTGGGTGCCCACGGAGATTGAAACACAGTGGTGGCTCAATAATCAACTTGACCGGTTAGTGTGGCTCGCCCACAAGTGCGCTGTTCCGGCTTTCATCCAGTTCACCGAGCGGCTCCGGGAAAAACATCAAGACAGGCGCATACGGAAGTGTTCCGCAATGGTCGGACCTCGGCAGTGTATGAAGCACACGAGGTCCGGCGCGACCATTGCAAGGACCACGACCGTCTGCACGACGCCTGTCGCCGCAAATACAAGCAGCTAGCGGCCTTCCCGGAGCTCAACGGATCGGTGGATCCAAAAGTCGTCGCCTTAGTCGAACACAAGGAGCGGGTTGAATTCGCCCGTGTGTTCAGCCATGAGTCAGACTATGGGCACCGGCAGCGCAATGACAACCTGTGGGCAATGTACGCATTAACATACAAGATAAACGATCGAGGATATATAGAAAAATTACCTCCTCCCGTAAGTCGCAATTTCTTACATAATAAATTTTTTTTTTTTTACAACAAATAAAAGTTTTAAAAACCAAATAAAATTAACAATTTTCTGATTTTAATTCTTTTTTCAGATCCGACCAAAAAAACAGCGGCTGAGACTATATCAAGTAGTCCCCCCTTGCTGCTATTGCCGCTTTCATCAGGCGCGGACTGGCGAAAATTATGTAGAACAAGCAGAACAACAAAATCCGAAATTTGTACATAAATTAAATAATATTTAAATTATTCATACTGATAATTATAAGTTAAAATAAATAAACAAAAAATAATAATAAACCGTATCTGTACAAATCATTTACCCGTGACATATCCGCATCCCTTGGCTTTTACTTAGAAGTTAGTGTAACGTCCCGGGTAGCGTACAGATTACGATCACTTGGACTAGAAATATATTTACTTAATAACCGGAGTAACGTGACCTTTTATTCAGCACGGACCGTGTCAATCGCCCCGTCATGGGAAAAGGTAGCAAAGCGGCGAACAGCGGGGCAGGGAGATCAAGCGTACAGCTACGGGGTCTAGCTCCTAGGCAAGGTTAAAGTCCTACTTGTTGCTTACAGCATGCTCGGGTCCAATAGAGTATGATCACTTACCTTGTGTCGAGTCAGCGAGACTGCTTGGTGGCTGGCCTGATTTCGTGCGTCAGTCAGATCCCCTCGATTGATGTCAGTTCTCCCCTCGGTGATTGCGCTCGTCGCGTCGGGGTTTGCGCGGGAGAAATGAATTATTACTCGGTTTGAATTTACTTCAAAGGCAAACGTGTTTATTCGGTACAATTACAGTAGAAAACGTTTTACTAGTTCTGAGGGCTAGTTTTACAATTGCGTAGACTTTACTTATATACGAAAGCACGAGTTCGAGTTAGAATCGAAACTCGAGGAAATTATTCTAAGTTTGAATTTACAGAATCGAGAGTTACTCGGACAGAGTGTCCGCTTAGATTGATGATCGGAAACAGCTCCTGAGACATGGTACCTCTGGGCTTTTATAGGAAGTCGGGAGTGTTCAGATGAGGGCAAGGGGTGTGGTGGAGGAAGGGAGGATCTTAGTTCTTCTTATTTTCTTGCGGTATTTCTATGTTTAGACATACATATATATATATATATTCCACATGAGTGTAGACGTTGTCCAAGCCTAAGGTGGGGGGGTTTAATTCCCTCTTTTACGACCTTAAGTGATTTTTCACCATGCTCCTTGTTGGCCTGTATCATCCCCCTGTGTAGACTCGGTCGTAAACTTTTTCATATGTCTAGCAGTCTGGGAGATATTGATTTTGCATGGTCTCCCCTGGTGGGCGACTTGGTAAGTTTGTCAGCCTCTTACTCGCTGTCGCTCCTTGGGTCCGGCAGTAGGTCGGGTCGATACATCGTCTGTCGGTAACGTATCATGACGTTACACTCCCCCTGCTGACTGTAGATCAGCGCCGGGCGCTGAATAAACTTGAACTTGGTGCAAAATATGAAAATGATTGGATAGTAGGGTCAATTGGGGAACATTGGAATTTTCGAGCTTGATTATCGCGGTAAACAGAATTTGTAAAAGATTACATATATTATTTCCCTCGAGCTTCAATTTCTCACTCTGTTATAACGTCATCCTCTTGGGGTGGATGCTTCTTCCCCCTGCTCTTCTGGCTGAAATCCTCGTGCACTCGTAATTGCTGCATGCAGGGGCTTGTTTTATTGCCTTTTCTTCCTTAGAGTTGTCGGGATTTTCGTCAGTCTGTTCTCGACCGTCGTGCTGAAAACTAACCATGGTCTCGGATATTGAGTGTGCTATTATTGCGTTGGGTTGTTCGTTTGCCACTTTGGTGATGGCGGCTTGCTCATTATACTTATTCAAAAGGCGTTGTTGTTTGAGTCCTCTTCGCGGAAGTGAGCCCGAGTGTTCAGTGACTTCTTCATCTTTAGAGGTGAACGACCCTACCATATCCTCTTCGTCGGATGAACTCGAGCCGCTTCTTCTTCCGGTAAGTTCCTTGCGCTCTTTTTCCTTGTGTGTCCTGCTACTAATGCTCTTGTTTGGATCTGTATAGGTCTTCCCTCTTCGTACTCATATTGAATCCCTCCGGTCAGACCGCCACGGTTCACTTCCTTGTCACTTCGAGGGCTGGGACTTCCCTTCTCCCCTTTGTGGTATCTGTGGTGCCGGGATGGACTGTCCTCCATCTCTCTTTCTGGTATTTATAGTTGCTCTTCTGGATGCTTGGAAATTCTCCTCAACTTCTTTATTGTTTTTTTGTTTCCTGTTCCAGGAATGGAGACCTCGCATTTACCCCGTTGATCAGCCTGCTTTTATTCCAGAAGAGTACGATGATGATGACGACTGAATAACAAACTTTAATAATTGTCCTGTGATGTATTTATTGTGTTTGCCTTCAAAGATTTATTCACATTAAGGGTAACTACTGAAGCTTACAAGTTATATTTGCTAACATTGACAGTTATTTACCTGATAACTTAATTCAAAAAAAAAAAAAAAATTATTTACTTGTGAGTGTTTGAGTAAGTTATGTGTTACCATTAGTGCAAATAGTCAATTTTACTGTAGTTACTCTCATCTGAAAATATTCTACTTGTTTCCTGGCATATGAATTTATATATATTGGACATTAATTAAACCTTATTCTATGATAACTATCATTTTGTGTCATCGTTACTTATTTTATAATATATCGATATATTTGATGAGCTATCCCTGCGGATAATACATATACTGATTAGTGGTAAATATTCTTATTTTAAATTTCTTCCTTATAGAAGTTCTTGTTTTTTTATCGATTTGATTTTTTCCAATTATTTAACTCATTTAATGTTAGTCGTAACAACGACATGTTTCAGCATTCTCGGACTACCTACAATTATAAGTCTATTTGTTTATCTTCGTATAGTCGAGATAATATGGGTATAATTACTCTTACTGATGGTTACATAACGTTACATTGATAATATTGATTGATTATATAATTGCTTAGTTAAATGACCATTCGTATTTTCTACTACACACAATTTTTATAATTTTTTTACTTTTACATATTTTTATAGATTTTTGTGTTTTTTTTATACGTATTTATGTGACTAGTATTATATTGTTACGAGTGCTCGTACTTATGTTCATTTGCGCCGTCGCGCTTTCGTAGTAACTCTTACTTGGGTTCATAGGAGTTATTACAATAGTAGCGAACAATATGATATGATAGTTCCTATGCTCGTAGTTACAATTTCACAGTTGATTAAATTTGCGATAAAATACTGAAGCTCATAATTTGTTTAACATTCGCTAAGCTTATTAAATTATGATTATAAGATAGCTATGTGGGTTCATAATAATGATGCTTATACTTTTTCAAACATTGAATATAATGGTTATATTATTATATAATACTGATGCTTATACTTTTTAAACATTGAATACAGTGGTTACATGATTATATAGTACTGATGCTTATACTTTTTAAACTTTGAATACAGTGGCTATAGGATTATATAATACTGATGCTTATACTTTTTAAACATTGAATATAGTTACTATATGATTCTATAATACTGATGCTTATACTTTTTAAACATTGAATACAGTGGTTACATGATTATATAGTACTGATGCTTATACTTTTTAAACTTTGAATACAGTGGCTATAGGATTATATAATACTGATGCTTATACTTTTTAAACATTGAATATAGTTACTATATGATTCTATAATACTGATGCTTATACTTTTTAATCATTGAATATATTTATTAATTTTCGGCTATAAGGTTGCTATGTGATTGCATAGCTGCTTAGCTTTTTTTTGCTAAGTATTATTTCGCCTCATGTTCTCACAAATCCAATTATATTGACAGAGTTACACTAGAGAAATAGTTTTCTATATGCATCTAATACTCGTTACATTTGGTACATATAGATATCTTTCTGCATTCATTCTTATCGTCATGGTACGTTACAAAATTCTCGCGTAGCTCAATGTTAATGAGGGTTTCTTAAAGTCACCTCTTATCATATTACCGGTTATACCATCGTTGCCATCAGTGATTTAAGTTAACCGATCTTTCCGTCACTTTGAAACGGAGTTTGCTTCCAACGGCTTAGTGCGTTAAATTGTATACAATACTTAGATTACTGCTTTTTAATTATCAATGGACAATCCTCGTACAAAACGACTACTTATACAAATCCGGCTTCTTGGGAGTACAAGAGCACAATAGTGTGTCGGTGCTTACTACAGCTCCTGACTTAAGGCGACAACAACAAAAAAAAAAACCTTAAAGTTTGCTCGTAATTTGCTCTCGTAGTTGCGGTGAGAATTACATGAAGTCTCGTAAGGAGCT
>JACCIB010001051.1:0-60187 GCA_018906965.1 Philotrypesis tridentata
CCTCCATGGCCTCGGCGGTCTCCAGGAGTGGCTCCCTTTCGCGGGCAGCTCGGCGAGCAGCCGTCTGTCGGAGGAGCTCCTCCCTCAGACGCTGCTCTTCCTCCATTCCTCCGTCGCAGGTGGCGCTATGGGGGTTGTAGTCACTCATCCTACAATCAACCTTATTTTATTACGGGTTCGCGGATATTCTTAGGACAGCACAGTTTTCCATCACCTTGTTACTTACATGCGTTACTTCACATAAACATCTGGCACTCACGGCACCTGCTAGTACTACTTTTTGGATACATCACGGGGGTTCGGGTTAGGAATAGGGAGGTGGCCAGGACGCGGTGGGATGTACTTCCGTAAATCACTAACATGGACTTGGCTATCTTCCGCCCCTTTCCACCCTCCGTTTCCAGTTCATATACAAGGGGTGATATCTTCTTTATTATTTTAAAGTGGCCCTCGTATTTTGGCGCGAGCTTAGCTGCGAAGTGCGCTGCTGCATTCGATAGCGGATGCGCTTTCCGTAATATTAAGTCTCCTTCTGAAAACTCTGCAAACTTACGCCCCTTGTTATACGCTCGGCTCTGTCTCTCCCTTTCTCTATCGATAAACTTGGCTACAAGTTCGCGCAGGGCATCTAACTTCTTCATTCTTTCCGACCACTCTTCTGGCTTTCCTACATCTACGCTTGGGCCACCCTCCATCTCCTTCTTCCGTCGTAAGCTCCCTACCGGGGTGGGATGGCGACCGAAATTAAGGAAGGCCGGTGAAGTTCTAAGCGTGGCCTGGTTTGCTGTGTTGATCGCATGTCTCAGCTCATGTAACCGCTTGTCCCAATCCTGGTGACTCTCTACGTACATCGCGATCATGGTTTTTAGGGTTCTATTAATTCTCTCCACCGGGTTGGCTTGGGCGTGATACGGGGAGGTCGTGATATGCACAACCCCGTATTCGGCTAAGGCGGGGGTGAGGGTTTTGTTAACAAATTCCGTACCATTATCGGTTAAGAGGTATTCGGGAGTTTCCCATCGGAAGAGAATCAGTTCTTCGAATGCTTGTAATACAGCTTTCCCATCTGCCTTTTTTAGTGGCTTGACCTCGATCCACCGCGAGAAGAGATCTTCGAAGACTAGCAGATATTTGTTTTGGCTTTTACTCCTGGGAAACTCCATCATGTCGGCTGCTACCACTGTCCAGGGCTCTTCAACTATCCTTCTCCCCATTAATCCCTGGGGCCCCTGTTGGCTAACTTTATACTGCTGACACGAGAGACAGGAGTTTACGTATCGGTATGCGTCCCTATACATGCCTGGCCAGAAATATTCTCGGGCTAGGCGGTCGTACGTCTTGTCGATCCCCATGTGTCCAGAGTTTGCGGCGTCATGGGCAGTCGAAAGTACGCTCTCCTTCTCCTCCTCGGGGACTACAAGCTTCCACCCATCTTCCCCTCGCGTGATAGGCTCTATTATCGGATCTATTTTATACCGGTAAAGTCTTCCGTCGATCACCCGCCACTCCGGGAACCTTTTGGGATTTTCTAGGACATCAGCTCTACGGCGGAGATACCAACTGTCAACTGTCTCTCCCAGGGCGGCTACCTCGGCTTCAAACATACGCGATAGGGCATCGGGTACTTGGTGTTCTTTCCCCGGGCGGTGTTCAATCGCGAAGTCCCACTGCTGTATCTCCGCAACCCATCGGGCTAACCTCCCCGTCGGCTCTTTTAAATTTCTGAGCCACTTGAGCGCGCTGTGGTCGGTAATTACCGTAAAGTGATATCCCTCGACGTACGGTCTCAGTTTCTTAATGGCCCAGATCAACCCTAGGCATTCTCGCTCGGTGGTAGTGTAATTCCGCTCTGCCTTGGTCAACATTCGGCTCACAAACACTATTGGGTGTTCTCCATCGTCAAATTCTTGAGTGAGAACGGCCCCAACCGCGATGTTGCTCGCATCGCACTGTATGCAGAAAGGCTTCGTGAAATCCGGTCTCGCTAATACCGGGGCTGAGGCTAAGGCATTTTTGATACTTTGGAAGGCCTCCTGCTGATCCTCTTCCCATGACCATGTTCGGCTTTTATGGAGTAACGCTGTGAGAGGCGCTTTTAAGTCGGATGCGTCTTTCACAAACTTGTCGTACCATCCAAATAGGCCCAACAATCGGCGGACTTGTGTAGGTGTTTTAGGCACGGGGTACTGCAATATCGGTGCTATTTTCTCGGGGTCAGGGCGTAGCCCTTCTTTGTCGAGGATGTACCCCAGGTACTTAATTTCTCCTACACAGAAGTTGCACTTTTTCGGATTGATCGTCAAACCTGCGTCTACCAGTACTTTCAACACGTGTTTAGTCCAATGTTTATGTTCTTCGACGGACTCTGTGGCTATGACGACATCGTCGAGATACCCAAACACAAATGGGGCTACGGCAGGGCCAAATAGGGCGTCCATGAGACGCTGCAGCGTTGCGGGGGCGTTGCAAAGGCCGAACGCCATTCTGGTGAATTGGAACAACCCCATGCCTGGCACGGCGAAGGCGGTGTACTTCTTGCTATTCTCCTCCATTTTCACTTGAAAATACGCCTGCCGGAGATCTATTTTGCTGAGGTATTTGGCGTTTCGCAACCGATCGAGGATCATCGTCATAGGTGGCAGCGGATAACTGTCCTTCTTGGTCACGGCGTTGATTGCGATGTAATTAACGCAAAATCTTTCCGTACCATCTGGCTTCGGCACGAGTACAGGTAGACTGCAAAAGTCACTGGCGGAGTTTTCGATGACGCCTAGTTTCCAAAGTTCCTCTACGGCCGCTTGTATAGCAGCTAACTTCTTTGGGGACTTCCTTATCCACTTTTGACGGATCGGCGTTTCATCCGTGAGTTGGATGTGGTGCTCGGTCTTTGTGGTGAAGCCTAGGACGTCCGGAGAATACTCTGGTAGTATCTCCTTCACGATTCTGTCTATCTCTTGTCGATCTTCTACTTCTAACTCTAATATGCCTGCGCACTCAGCGTAGATTGCAGCTACTGGCTGGTCGCTTCGCCGGTCAAACTCCCTCCACGGCCCTGAATTGGCTCTCCACCAGCCTCTATGGTCTGTGTCTATTCTAAACGTGTCGCTGAAGTCTTTCCCCAACAGTATTGGGTGTTGGACTTCCTGTACGGCTCTGGCTGATATGGTGCTAGGGATTCCTTCTAGGTCGAATCGGATATCCAAATATCCTAATGATTGGTGTTCGGGCTCCCGTGACCGTCTGGATGTGGGCTGTTGCGTTGCGAAGCCGACTAGCGAGACGCTGAGCTATCTCTGGTCCAACCAATGATACAACTGCTCCCGGGTCGAAGAGCGCCCTGTATTGCTCCCCTGCGAGGATAACTCGTAAGTAATTCCGATTATCAACGGTGATTCCCGCAATTTCTCCATCATCCTCCTTCATAGAGCTAGGCACGTCGACAAGGGTGGTGTCGTCCTTCGGCTCGGGGTTATTGGTACCCAGTAAATTTAGTGCTCTCTCTATTATTTCCAGTTGCTCATACTCTTTTTCTTCCTCCGTATCGCTACTATCTTCTTCCAGCCACGTCGCAGCTTCGATTATTTCGATCTCATCCATGTCGAAATCGTCGTTGAAATTGTCCAACACTGATACTCTCTTTAGTTGCTCTTGTACTGCTCCCTCTTTTTCCATGGCGTTCTTTCGGGTTTCCCCTGAATCCATCGCCCAAGTCAGGCGATCTGTGGCTGCCTTCACAGGTGTTTCTTCCTCTTTGTGCGACGTGGCTCGGCTCAGGCTCGCGGGTGGTGCACACAAGTATCTCTGATTTAACTCTAAGTTTTTCTCCTCAACTCTTTTTCTCCAGGCATCCAGGTTGCGTTTTGCAAACTCCTCCGCACTCAAGTTTTTTGATTTCTCGGGTTTTCTCTCTGGTTCGGGTTTCTCGGATTTCTCAGATTTTCTTTTCGACTCAGATTTCTCGGATTTCTCAGATATTCTCTCTAACTCGGATTTCTCAGATTTCTCAGATTTTCTCTCTAACTCGGATATTTTCCTTGTAGCGTTGCTACTCCCCAGAGGCTCAACCGGTGTCCCGTTTGGCGTGGCTTCCGCAATCTTTTCTACTCGGACTTCTGATTTCTTCAGTCGTGTCGTGACTTCCTTATTCTCGTCTAGTGAGTTCGGCTTGTCTGCGGCACTCTCTTGCTTAAGACTAGTTTTCTTTCTCTGCTCTCCTCTTACTTCCAGGAATTTTTCAATACCTCGTGCTTGGTGCTCTTCTTTTCCATTGCGGTTGTTCCCTGTTTGGTTATGTTTTTCTGGTTTTTCTTCACTTGAGGTAGGGGTGAAATAGGCTCCTATCCCTTGATTTTGTTTGTCTACCGCTAGCTTTAGGTTAGAACTTCCAATTCTCGGTATTGATACTCTCGGCTGTGGCTTCTTCGGTGTTGTATCTACTTGACTCTGTTTTAGTGGCAGCATGCCACTCTCTCCCCCTTCCAAGACTGACGTCCGGATAGGAAAGTCAGTCTTTTCTATCACCAAACGCCCTAACGTGGGAGTTGGCTCCAAAGGGGGTTTGATGACTGCGATTGTGGGGTTTGTTGCGCTTGTGGGGGTCGCTGTGATTGCGACTGTTGCTGAAGTGGGGCTTGTGGTGGTGGCGGGGGAGTCAGCGGCCCCTGTGCTGCTCCCGCCTGCGCGTTTCCCAAACCGTTCCTGATTTGAGCGCACATCGGCGTTTGGCAAGTTTGGAATCTTGCACCTTTATTCCCGCAAACCTGGCAAGTCGGCTCTGGCCTTACCGGACAGTTTTTCAACTGGTGTCCCATCTGTTTGCAATAGAAGCACTGCGTTAGGTGACAGTTAGCTGCACGGTGTCCGGTTTGGTGGCATGTGTAACATGCACCTACGTAGTCGGCTTGGTTGCCTGGTCTGGCGTTGGACGTTTGCGTCGGTGGCGCTGTGTTTAGCGGTGGTGTGCGCTGTAGCGGTTGTTGGTAGTTTCCTGTATACGTTGCCTGTGCTGCGTAGACAGGTTCTGCTGGCGGTAGCTGTGGTGGCGTTGGCGGAGTGTTCGCGGGTGGTTGGCCCGTTTGTGATAGAGATGGTTGCTGTGTCGGCGCTTTGTTCTTTTTCCCCTTTTTCCCTTGGTTAGGTGGTGTTGAGCTTGCGTCTGCAGCGGCTACCTCACCTACTTCCTCCACTGCGGCCACCTTAGGCTTGGGCGCCGGTGTCCAGGCTACGGCAGGAAAACGAGATTTCTCCACCGGTGGGGGTGGTGTATATCTTATATCTTCCTCTACTTGCTCTTCATACCTTCGACCGTATTTCTTCAAATCATGATACGTTTCGATGTGTTTGTTCTTCAGTGCTCTCCTATATTCGGGTCTCAGCCCTTTCATAAGGAGTTTGATCTGTTTCTTTGTCCTTAGAGGCTTTCTTAGATGATCGGCTATATATCTAAAGCTTGTAATATATGCATCGAGTTTTTCTCCTTTACCCTGTGTTCTCTTGTATAGTTCGTCCATTATGTCATTCGACGACATCGGTTTACAGTATCTTTGTCTGAAGGCTTCTTCGAAATCTTGCCAGTTACGGAAATCCTCTTTCTCCGTTTTGTACCACAGTGCGGCTCGGCCTGTCAGAGTGTATGAGATGATTTCTAGCATCTGCTTGCTGTTTTGTCCTGTGCTCGTTTTTATATCTGTAAGCTTCGATATATATTCCTCTGCGTTGTCTCGGGCTTCGGCTGCAAACTTTACGTCGTAGTTCTTCAGAATTTGGAGTTTGGAGGCATACTGTGTAAGGTTATTTATTGTATTTCTTTCTGCTTCCCGACTTCTACTGGTTTCACTTCCTCGGCGTCGTCTCTGGCTACTACGGGTTCTTCGTCTGGGCGTCCTGCGGCTTGGCGAGGGACTATAATCTGAGTCACTGGTTTCTGATGATTCGCTACTTGATGAACTACTCGAGCTCTTCCTTCTCCGTCGATCGCGTCTTCCGTGTTCGCTTCTACGACTTCTGTCTGTGGTGTGATTCTGCTTTTTATGTCTTTTACCAGTTGATGCTCTTTCGTTTCCACTGTTGCTAGATATCTCTTGGTCAACGCTGTATACAGGTGCGGGTGGTGTTTGTAATTGTGGTTGCCGTTGAAATCGCTCGGTGAAGTAGGGATTTGGATAGGTGTGCTCCAGGACGTGTCTGTTTCCTCCTCTTCTAGATTCGTTTCCCCTCGTTCGCGAGCCTGGGTTCGTAGGAAGGCTCGTGCGAGGTCTTGGGTTTGTCGGGGGAGGAGCATCTCGTACGGGATCTGCCCAATCCTTTTCTTGACCGTAGTCGATTGCCACGTTATTCTGACCACTCTCTCGTCGTTCATTATTGACTGGAAAGTCATAATTGGTAGATCTTAGTCTCGGTTCTTCGGAGGCTCGCTCTGATTCTGCATTGCGCGGCTTTGGCTGCTCATTCGTTTGTCTCGGTGTGCTATTCCTATGATCTTTCGGTGTATTCCATTGATATATGCTGTATTGTGTTTCGTCTGCTGAGGCGTTGTCTTCTGTGGGTAAACTGCGGTTTAGGCTAGGAATTTTTGGGATCGCTCCCGTTGATTTCGGAGTTGTATGAGTTGCTGCAATTGACGGAGTTGCCATGGTATGTGTCTCAGGTCCTTGGAAGGCTCCTGATGAGTTGGTTTTTACCGGCACATCCATAAATTGCTGTACTTCGTGCGACTGGTGCACTCTGTACGGGAGTCCTTGTTCATGCCCCTGCATCACGTTGGTTACTCTATGGATCTGACGTACGGTGACGTTCTGTATTTGTCCAAGACTGACGTTTGCTGTGGCAGGGTAGTTGTTGTCACTCACGGATACTGGTATTGCTTGTGTTTGATTTTTCCTCAGCACTGTTTTCGGTGCGAGTAACATGTTCTCCATTGTACTCGGTGGCACGCGACCATATTCATCCCATTCGTACCATGGCGCTTGGGCTATTTGGCTTTCTCTGATTCTCAAGCGTAGTAGTCTATCTTTGAGAAGTTCTACAGATCCTATACTGCTCACTCGATCGTTCACCAATTGTTCGAAAACATCCGTCTGTGTCATTCTCTCGATGTCTCTATGTAGGTGTCTGACACGCCTGTCTTTGCGTAGCTCTTGCATTATTTGATAATGGTTCTGCCTCTCATCCATCGTCAATACTAGTATCTTCTGTTTCGGAATGGTTGTTTATTATCTAATCTTCAAAATTATGCCTTCGTCTGATCTCTGATCGGTATTAAGGGAGAATTTCTCAACCTTGGCTATGGCTGTCTCTAGCTGATTCCCAAATTCCTAACTACTGTAAATTCGGGGAGGGAGAGTTTTGCTCTCGACCTTGGCAGGGTGTGGAGAAAAAAACTTAAATCCCCGGTCTATTCTGATGAAAGGGGTGTATGGGAAAAAAATATAATTCCACTTTTGACGTGCAAACTGTTAACCGTCAATGTGGTTTGGCTGAGGCAGACAATGGTTTAGTTAAGGAAATTTCCCCAAATCATGCGGGTTACATAAATTAAAATGAATAGAAATAATATAATAATAAATGTAAAGGTAATTATATGGTATAGTAAATATAATTAATATTGTAAAATTAATATATTAAATTAATTAATAATGATTGATAATAATTTTATCTGCGCAATAATTGTTTGCGCAGGGCTCGGCAGTATTTTTCGTGACTGTCGCAGAGAGTAGCTCTGGGTTTGTAGACGAATAATTAACCGGTGCGAGTATGCGGTTACACGACACTCCTTGTATTCACGGATCAGGAAAAAAAACTTTTCGATCTAACGCGTGCGGGATAATTCGCTGGTCAATCTAGCGGTCACTCTAGTCTCCTTAAAATTAATTTGACACGTTAGAATTTTCGTAGGTTAATCCTGATTTATTCTACAAGATTATGGGGTATTTTCGCAATTTCGCGTACTCGATAATCGATTTTATTCGGCTAGTCTCACTCCTCGAGGAGATTGAATCTCAACTCGACGGCTCGGCTGCGACACGACACGCGAATTCTGGGTATTCTCAAAACTCAATTTGTTTAAATTAATTAAAATTTTCCTTGCACGTTGTACGAGAGAGAAAAAAAATCTAAAATGAGGAAGAAAATAATTAATCACCTGCTCTCTCGAGAGGGAAAAAAAAAAATTAATTTAATTAATTTATAGTCGTCCTCGGAGAGAAACAAAAAGATTTTATTTTCGCGTCACTGTGTTCGCGCTGGCGCTCGGCAATTCTCCTCGGCGAGCAACCGACGCCACTATTCAATATGGCCGCCGGCGACCTGCTCGTGCTACCAAGATGGCTAAATTTGCGTTTGCACCACGCGAGCACTTTTTTTCACACGAGAATTTTTAAAACTACTTCAATGTTTGAACAGAAAATTTAACACACATAAATCACGGCTCCGGGTTTTATTTTAGTGGGTTATGGGCGCCAGTGTGACACGGCGGGGCTGGTGGCTGTGGCGGGCGATACGAGAGAGGCACGTCGGTGCGTCTCCCGGGTGAGTGTTTCGCGCTCGCGCTGGGGCCTTCCCCTCCGCGGTCCTGAGCCGAGCTACAGGTCGCGTCCGTTATTTTTCCGGGGTGTGCGGGCGCCTTGACGCGACACTAATGGCTCACTCACAAGCTCGGGCCTCGGCTGAGACTCCTTATCTCGCGGGTCGCTTGAGCCGGTGATTTGTGGTGTATTAACTTAAACACTTAGAATTGTACTGAATTTCCTTTATTACTTCTCACTACACTTGCTGCTTGCAGACTTCCTCGCGTACGGCCGTTGTCTCGTACTCTATAAAACGACGGACACGAATACAGGGCGAGACGCGGTTGTGCGCGGGTGAAGAAGGCTGCTGGGCGAAAACTCTCAAAACTCTCAAAAACTCTGGAAACTGTTCTGTGCTACTCACGAGGAGGTTGGCTCAGTACTGCCCGCTCGCTCACTCGTCTCGGCGCTCTATCTCGCGATCTCACACATACATGCTCGCACTAGTGTACAATTGTCACGTGATCGGCCGCGGCAATTTACAAATTTCTCGTCTTTATTTCTTTCTCACTTACGCTCTGGCTTCGGCACACTCGCTCGCTTACTGCCGTTGTGGAGAGCCCTGGCGCCTCCACTCCGACCGCCAATAACATTCCGCGTTACATACGGGGCTCAGTAGTAGCCTCCACTCTTTCGAGTTCCGCGGCGGCATCGTGCCGTCTCTCTCGCACTCACATATTCTTCGGCACGCGTCGTGCTGCGCGCGCTCATACACACACATACGCACGCGCTCGCTATGATATGCGCGGCTCAGCCGCTCGTCGCGCCGCTCGCTGTAGCGCCATGCGCTGGCTATGTTCGCCGTCGCCTCGTGCTCCTCGGCGGTGTCATGGCGGCGGCTGCGGCCCAGCGGTGCGCCTGTTGGCTCTGCGCGCCGCGCGCGGCCGCGTATAGTAGTCAGCGGCGCTCCCACTCCTCGCGCGCTCTCTCGCTGCTCGACGGCCGTGACGTCACGGCGGCGACTCGGCTGGCTGCTGCTCTCGTGCGCTCTCCCTCTCTCTCTCTCTCTCCTACGGCGCGGCTCAGTGCCGGCGCCTGGCTACGGCTCAGCTGTTTTCTCCTGTAAGCACCCGTTGCCATTAGAGCATATTCTTCTGCTCGGTTTCGGGTGCCTGCAGGAGAGTCACTCAGCTTTTTAACGACGGATTCTCCGTCGCACAGTCTATCAGAAGATCTGGTTTCGTACCGTTTTCTTCTGGTAGATACTGTCTATTCAAATTAGAAGCACGGTCGGTCGGGATTAAAAACAGATTGTAACGATCAGAAAACCGTCTGGCGAAAGCCGTTTGGTTTTTGACGTTACGATCTCAAAAATATCGCCATATTTCGATTTTCAGGAAGATCCGCGGTACTCTGCTACTGATCTACTCGACCGAAAATTCTTTCCTTTCTTTTTCTCCGTCTCTATATATATATATAATTTTGTTCAACTTGTTAAAAGCCAGCCCCGAGCTAATATCTCTACGGAGATAGGCTCAAAATCTGGCCAAGTCGAGAAGCGCAACGTCCTCCTCGACAACCCGTTTCGTCGCAGGTCAAAAGGGATCTATTCCTTTAAATCTCCGACGTCACACTGTAAAAAGTGTGTTAGAACAATCCTTTCCACAAGTTTGGCCTAATTAAAATATTTAAAAATCACGATTTTTCGAAAATTTATTTGAAACAGATTTATCAGTTTTTTGTCGATATCTTCGAGGCAAATTTTTTTAACCAAAAACGGCTTTCAGGATTATATTCTACGGACTATGAACTGTGAAAAATCTGAATAAAAAAACATGGATATTTTCAAAATTTTAACACTGTCATAACCTCTTAAGTGGTCAGGCCTGGGTTAAATCCTGAAAAAAAACAAAAAAATTATGAGATTAACAAGAAATTTTATTTTTAATTTTACATTAACCAAATTTTTTCTACTTAATATATACATTAAATACTTCATTTTCACTAGCAAAATATATATCTATATCACTAATAACTCTACATATAAAATAACTTATAAAATGATGACTTTTTGTAATTTTTACCATTTTACCATAAGATGATAGTTGTTTTAAAATACATTTAGACTGCAGACATTAGCCACTTATAAATCATAATTTGTAATTATAAAATAACGCGGCGCAAGACAAACACTGTAAATACAAAAATCTGTTACTACGTTATTGTTGATGCGATTACTATGCACAAAACTATAGCTATAATAAAATTCGAATATGAATAGAAATTTATTCCTTTTCATATTAGTAATTTCCATATTAATTAAAAATTGGGGGGTTGGCGAGCGTAGCGAGCAAGGGGGCGGTACCCCCTAGCAAATAATAAGAGAACAAAATTTAATTATTCTTGTTTTTATTATTGGCAAACATTAGTGACTTATACGCAAAAAAAATTTACGAAAATTAACTATATAGAATTATTGCCATTAATTGTTAATAATTTTTTATCAAAATGGTATTCTTTTATAAAATTTACAGCATTCTTCAGAAAATTTTCTGTAGAAATCATGTATGGAAAGTGATAGAACAATGTCGAATAAATCATCAATTTTCGAAAATCAACTATTCATATTTTTTAGTTTTTTTTGCCAAAAAAAATTTTCACATAAACGGGTTTGACCATCAGATTCTACGGAAAATTTCCTATAGAAATAGGTAAAAAAATAATCGATTTTTTTGGTATTTTAACCCAGGCCGGATCTCTGAATACACACTCAAAATACGGAGTTTTAGGATTCAGTCGTTGATACACCCCATCTAGAAATATGTTTACTGAGATAGGGTATTTTTTACAAATTGTTGATTTTCTTCAATTTACTATAATTTTAAAATTTTTAAGATCTTAATAGGTTCATTTTATGTTTTTAACAATCCAATGCAGAGCAATAGTCGTTAAGTTGAGCTTAGAATAATTAATTCAAATTTAAATATCATCTACGGTCACTGATTATACGATACTTCCAGTAGTAAGATGTGTTTAAAGGGTATTGCAAACAAACTGCTGTACCATTGATCCACTTATGTAAATTAGAGTATAACAGAAAATACTGAATTACAAGATTAGAGATTAAGATTGCTTTATGCGCCTTTTTTTGAAAAAAAAACTTTCCTGCTTTCAGCTGATTTACCTTAAAACCATCTCTACGAGTCACCTGATTGGCCGATAGTTTAAGAGATTATGAGAATATTAAAATTATGAATTTCTTTTTATAGCTAATATAATAGTCTAGAATATCGTGGTGAAAGACGTTTTTTATTTAAATTTTTCCACAAAAATGCAGACACAAAAACTGAAAGTCTTTCTTTTACAAAGAAAATTTTGTGGATTGTGGATCCGTACCAAATTGGCGATTATTATAGTTTTCTGTAGTTTATGAGTTTCTGATATAAAGTCTTCCCATGAAAAACTAATGATTATAAACAACTATTCACAATCTTTGTACAACTCAATAATTCAACTTTGAACAAAATCTTTCCTCTCAAATGCCTTAGAATATTTTTTTTTATTAATTATTTTTTTTGCTTTTAATCTCTTAGTTCTTTGCACTTTTGGTAACTCAGCATTTTACAGCTTATAATTTAGTCAAACTTGAGCACATTCTGATCGAACAGTCTTCATCGTCATTTTTAAAATAGGGCTATTTAAAGCTGAAAAAACAGCAATAAACCTTATATTTTTTTTCGAAATAATGATCAATCTGAACAAGAATTTGTTATCGACGGAGGGCATTAAAATTCTGGGTCTAGTGGAATACACCTTACTTATACTAAAAAATAGGATAGAAAGTTAAATAAAATCAAATTCGCGATTATCGAAACAACTATTTTTATACAAGACTAATAAAAAGCTTTACATTTATTTTCTCAATAAGTATTAACTTTATGAAAAAATTGTATAGAAAAAAGTATAAGTGCAGTGTCTAGTGTGTAGTGGAAAAATTTGTTATTACATTCATAGTGGCGGAGAACTCGGGGTATGCCTGGTATATACTTTAATTCCTAAGCTAGACCTCTTGCTATGTTATAATGTAAAGTATAGGATTCTAAAGCATTTTAGATAGATCTAGTATACACTGTAGAATAGCCCCCAAGATACACCTTATGCAACGTCCCAGAAACAACCCTAGAATTGAATTTGCGTACACTCTACGGTAGATCCAAGATAGACCTCAGGTATACTCCAATGAGTTCTTCTCTTGAAATGTCCTAGGATATTCAAAAGTACCATTCATACTCCGAGATACATTGAAATACTCTGTAAAATCAGCATATCAAACTTTGTGGTGCATTGATAATTTGCATTTATTTACCGCAGTATGTTCTAAAATACAGTAGGATAACTTGTCAGTGCCGAGAAATTTCGAATACACTATACTAGGATATTTCGATGTATAGTAGAGATTTAATACAGTATTTCGGATTGTCTCGAGGTTCCAAAATATTTCAGGATAATAACTAAAACATTACGGGTATCCTAGGTAACCCACAATTCCCTAGGATACCATATGATAACGTAAATATCCGCAGACATCCTAAATTCTTAGATTACTCTAGGATATCCCAAAACAATTCAGAATAACCCAAGATATCCTAGGTATTCAAGGAAACACTAAAATATACCCCAGGATACACCCTGGGGTAACCTAACATCACCTCAGGGTAGTCTAGGGTAATCCCAGGGTGGCCTAGGATAACCCCAGCGTATCTCAGGGTAGCTTACGTTATCCTAGGATAGCCTAGAGTCGCGCCTAAGATAACCTAGGGTACTCTAAAGTAATCCGGGATAGTCTAGGGTAATCCCAGGATAGCCTAGGTTATCTCAGGATAATCCCTGGGTACACACGGTAGTCTAGGGTAGCCTAGAGTAACGCACGGAAGCCTAGGGTAACCCAGGATAGCCTAGGGTGACCCCAGGCAATTCTAGGATAGTCTAGGGTAACATCTAGGAAAACACAGGGTATCCAAAGGTAGCCTAAGGTAACCCAGGGTAGCCTACGGTAACCCCATGGTATCGCAGAGATGTCTAGGATATTCCAAGGTAATCCCAGGGCAGCCTAGGGTACACCAGTGTAGCTTAGGACAGCCTAGAGTAGCCCAGGTTTGAAAAATGGTTCAAAAACTATCGACGTACTTTTCATTCTATCAGGTATTACAGTTAAACCCAGTCTACACAATTATTCAATCATTCTGTATGGAGATTGGATTTAAAAACATCTTTCAGTGGATTATTCATGTACTGATGAGAAGATTTGATGTGAAGCCATGAGAACAACCGAATTTGCATGCTAAATGGAGATCAACACTGGAGGCAAGAAGTTATGAATAATGATTATGGTTTTCATTATGCAAAATTAATAATCCCAAATGATTTTGCATTTCCATATAAAAGCTATTTGAGCATATCTAAATAAATAGCCTTCCTTTAGGTAGTGTTTAATATTCATATTGATTCTGTTTTTTTTGTATATAGTACATACAATCGCTTCTATCTGAAATTTGGCGTATGAGCATCCTATTTGTTTGCACATAAACCTATATAATTTTAAAAATTTAAGAAATTTTTTAATAGCTAATAATTATGTGCATATGAAAAATCTGTAATATCTTAAGCAAATAATCTATTAAGAACATGCATAATCGTATCTGATTTTAAAGAGTACATACTGTAACGGGACGAGACGTAATCTTGAAAATCGCACAAAAGATAAGGGCTATGGAGAGTTTGAGAACCTTTAATTTAGATGATATAATAGACCCTTAGAATTTTGGCTACATAAACGTTGTGGTGAGTTCGAAAATTATTCTATAATTTAAATGAAGAAAAAACCTTATACTTGCCTACCTTTTACCTTGAAAAGGTTTTTGGGGGGCGGGGGGATATTTCACTACTTTTTAAAGGAATGCTATACATATAATAAACAAGTTATAGTTAACATCTAATAAATATATTATAAATTTATAGTTTTTAAGGTAGGATGTACTTCAAGCGTTTCAGCTGTTTACGTAGAATTTATTAATGAACTGCAATATATGCACTAGAATGACCTAACCAGACATGGCAAAAAATTCTATTCCGTTATGATCTGTTCAATGTATATAGTGCGGGGCCCGTTCGTTCTGCTATTTCTGCTTCATGGTCGTGCAGCTGCCCATATAGCACCTAACACATCTGGGAATATCGCTAAAATGTTACATTGGTAAGTAAAGTAGGATCAATTATGTTGCGGGAAGCTTACGTAACCAGCTGGCCACGGTCAGGCAACATCGCTGCGAAGTGGAAAGTCCATTTTAATATTACATCAATTGGATCAGTATTTCGTACCCATCCGTGGAAAGCAATATTACAGTAATATTGTAGTAAGCTTATTCAACATTCCCAGAACATTAATATATTATAAATTTTTTTTTCGGTTTTTTCGAAACAATGTCTTCCCTATTGAAATAATACAGCAATGTTATGGTAACATTGCACAATGTTATCACACATTACTGGAATATAATATCTTACAAAGCTCGCTATCCACTGAGCTATTGTTTTGTTGTTGTCATTGAAGTTAATGTGTTCGTTAAAATGAAAGATAAACCAGGGCCTTCGAAATATAACCTAGGTTCAAAATCATTTGACAACAATAAAATTCTAGGATATCCTAGGGTACTGCACGTTTCTCAGAAAATCCTGGGATAATTCCTGGGGTATATGCTATTGTATTCCCCAGGGTGACCCCAGGGTGTACGCCAGGGTAGACCCCAGGGTATACCCTCGATGGTACCCTCCGGTGATCTTAGTGTATAGTCCAGTGTATATCCCAGGCTATAGCACAGGGTATATCCTAGGGTATACCCAAGAAATATTTCAGGGTAATCTAGGGAGACCTCAGTGTATAGCTCCGGGTATACCCTAGGGTACAGCCCAGAGTGTATCCCAGGGTACGCACAACGGTATACTATACCCAGGTTATACATTAGGGTATACCTCGGGGGTTATTCAGAGTATTCATATTGTATTCTAGAACATCTCTAGGTATCTCTAGAACTTTCATTGTGATATACCTTGGATCAACCGTAGTGTGTACAAGTTCAATTCTAGGGTTTTCTGTGAGGCATTGCATAAGGTGTACCTTGGGGTCTATTCTAGGGTGTATACATTCTAGGGTATATAAATCTATCTTAAAATGCTTTAAAATCCTATACTTTACATTATAATATACCGAGAAGTCTAGCTTAGGAATTACAGTATATATCAGGCTTACCCAGAGTTCTCCGCCACTATGAATATACTATAAGAAACAATTTTTTCAGCCCTTTTGTATGAGTCAATTTTTTCAGAATTTATTGAATGATTTTTTATTTATTATTTCTGTTTATTATTCCATTTTTTGAAACATGTAAAAATCATTTTAAAAATTCAGAAAAAATTCCCTATGATCCTCCTTTACAAAGCTCGCGATCATCGTCATAAGAGTTCGGTTGCTCCGTTCGACCGGGTTCGCTTGCGGGTGGTAAGGGGGAGTCGTCACGTGTTTTATCCCAGATTCTTTTAACGTATCCTTTAAGTACTCATTGTCCAACTCCTTCCCATTGTCCGTGAGAAAATTGTCCGGGCTTTCCCAGCGAAACAAGATCAACTCCTCAAGTGCGTGCGCGATCGATTTTCCATCTACCTTCCGTAACGGTTTTACCTCTATCCAGAGCGTAAACAGGTCCTGAAAAACAATCAGATATTTATGCTGCGATTTACTAGGAGGAAATTTCATTAGGTCGGCTGCAACTACGGCACATGGTCGTTCCACTATTCTCTTCTCCATCAACCCCTGTTTCCCGATCTGCAGCACTTTATACTTTTGGCAGGTGTTGCATGATTGCACGAATGCGTGTACATCATGATAGGGGCCTTTCCAATAATATTCTTGCGCGATTCGATCATACGTTTTCTCTACTCCGAGGTATCCCCACAAGGGTGGGCAATGCGCATCGTGCAGCACACGGTCCTTGTGCTCATCCGGTACTACCAATCTCCAGCTCTCCATTCTATGCGTAACCGGATCTAAGATAGGATCCTTTCGGAATCTGTACAAGCATCCGTCTTCGACTCGCCAGTCCGGATATTTATGTGGAAATTTCGTCACGTCCTTGATTAACTGCAAGTACCTCTGATCTGACGTCTCTCGCGCGTGACAATGCATCTGGGAATTGATTGAGTGTACCTATCCTATAAACGATTTCAAAGTCCCACTGCTGCAGCTCCGAGGCCCAGCGCGCCAACCGCCCGGTCGGATCCTTTTGGTTCTGTAGCCATTTTAATGCGTTATGGTCGGTGATAACGCGGAAGCGGTATCCTTCGAGATGCAGCCGTAAATTTTGTATCGACCAAATAACTGCTAAAGCCTCCTTCTCTGTGACTGTATAATTCTGCTCGGCCGCCGTCAAAACTCGACTGACGTATAGAATCGGATTTTCCCTCCCTCTCCTTCTTGCGTCAGAATGCACGCGATGAGTGACTACTCGCATCGCATTGGAGCGTAAACGGCCTCGTGAAGTCCGGCCTCGCGAGCACCAACGCTTCGGTCAGGGCCCGTTTATAAGTCTCGAATACCTTCTATTATTCCTCCCCTCAAGCCCACACGCCTCGCTTCCTCAGGAGCTTTGCAAGGGGTACCTTGATCTCCGAGTCTCTTTCGATAAATCTCGCGTATCACTCTGCCATCCCTAGAAACCGCTGCAACTGCTCACGATTCTTTGGCGCGGGAAAATTAAGGACAGGGGCGACCTTCTCCGGGCTGGGCCGCAGCCCTTCTTTATCAAGCAGAAACTCTAAGTAACTGATGCTCGAGCAACCAAAATCGCACTTCTTCTTCTTGACACTCAGCCCCGCGCCGTTCAAGTTTTACACCCAGTACAGATATGTCGGTCGCGATGACCAAATCGTCGAAGTAGCTAAATACTCGGGGCTCGTATTTTGGATTAAAGATAACGTCAAGCATGCTTTGTAGCGTACATGGAGCGTTAACCACCCCGCAAGGCATGCGCTTAAATTGCCAGAGGCCTGATCCTGGTAGAGCGAAAGCGGTATACTTTCAGCTTTCACGCGCCACGGGTATTTGAAAATGCGTCTGCTTCAGGTCGATCTTCGAAAGATAGCACGCGCTTCTCAATCGATCGAGAATGGAATCCATGTTCTTCATAGGGTAGGCGTCTTTTCGCGTTACTTTATTGATGTCGCCCTTCGGTATCACGTGTGGGAACTTACGCCGATACTTATGTCTGAAAGGCCTCTCCTCCATAACGACAATATGATGCTCCGCGAGGTCCGTGAGACCTATTCCGCTCAGTTGCTCGGCTAAAATACGGTCGACTAAATTATCTAACTGCTCTCGCTCACTCTGCTCGATCTCTCTGATCCCGGCACATTCCGCTAGTGCACGCCACAGTCGCCGATCCAGACGCGTATCAAAATCAAACGCTTCGCAAAAGTCCATCCCTAAGATGATGTCGTGTTCTAGATGGGCACAACTTTCAAATCAACTCGGCGCGACTGGGAGTCGATCATCAACATTGCTCTTATAACACCAGGCACCCGACTCGCCTTCCCGGTAGCCGTTCATACATGCAATTTTATTGACTCCCACCGATCTCGAAAGCTCTCCCCCAACCCACCATCGACATAGTTGCTCTTGGATCCATTAGGGCGATATACTCTTGCCCCCCCCCCCCCAAGCGCATCGAGATGAACTTCCTGTTGTCCGAGCTTACGCCAGCCACGATCTCTTCATCTTCCCTCGGATCCAGCGGGGTAACTCTCTCGACCTCGCTGCGCGCTCGCTCTTCGCCCCTCCCCAACTCTTGGATACTTGCAAAATTTGGGAGTATACTAGGCACAGGCTCGGGCTTCGTTGGAGGATTAATCAGGAGAGTGTCGAGGGCCAGTTCTATTTTATTCAGAACCTGATACGCCCTCGCCTCCTCCCGATCAGCCTCCCCTGGGTTGAAGTGTTGTGTCTGTGGATTCCCTTGTAGATTCCCGCATTCGTCTGTACGTGCCTTATTTGCCTCTGACGTTAGCCAGACTCGCGGTTTAAAGGCCACATCTCTCACCGACGCCGAAGTTACCACATTCGTCTCACTCGGCAGATTAACGACTTTAAGAGTGCTCCCGCGGGTTCGCCCCCCTACTTCGCGCCGGTGTTGGACATCCGCGAGGAGCTCGGTGTCTACAGAAAGATCACCCATTAGCCGGATAGCGGAAGGGTGTATATCACCGTGATTCTCATTATCACCGCAAACGCCGCCTCGACTATTATCGCGACTTATCACACGCTTCTCACTCTCGATACTCGCTCTGGCAGCCTCGCCTGCCGAGGCCTTCCTTCAAATTTCGCTTTCCCGTTACGATCAGGGCACATCTCGGGGAACCGAAATCAAAATTTCAGTCCCCCGACCTGCCCGTTTCCCAACTTCGTAAAGATCTCTCGACAGTTAGAGCAGGAACGGAGCATCTCGTGTTCACGTCCGCAGCCTTGACAACATACTGGCGGCACAACCAGTCGCTCACATTCCCTTTTCTCATGAACGCGCGCGGGCAGTTTCGGCGCGTGTGCCCCTTCTCTTGGCACTCGAAATACACGACCTCTGGGCACTCGTTGGCGAGGTGACCTACTGGGGGCAGTTGTAGCAGGCGTCGACATACTCTCGCGGTCTCTTTCCCGATGCCTCAGCTCCCCGGTCCCCTGGAAGTTTCGGTGGTCGAACGTTCAGCTGCTCGCGATTACCTGAAAACGCCGGAGCTCTTTTATTCGCGCTCCTCTCTACAAACGGATGGACAAGAGCACTGTCGCAGCCTAAAATGATGAATATGACGATTTCTTTTATTCATTTTTTTTCATAGCTAATATACTGTAGAACATGGTGATGAAAGTCGTTTTTCATAAAATAATTTTGCCACGAAAATAGAGATAAAAACTAAAAAAAAAAATTTATTAATTTTCGAAAAATCATTGATTTTTGATATTTAAATTTGATTACGCCTTAATTATTCAACAGGATTTTTGAAACACCTCTAGTACAAGTTTTTCATAGAGAATTTCATCAAAAATACAATATAAATTCGTTTTGCAAAAAACTTCCGTTTCAAAAAGTCATTATATTATATTATTATATTAACCTAGAACAAACCACTAAATAAATAATTTTCGTAAAATCGCAATTTTTTTCCTTAGTTTGGTTTTCTTAAATAACATAAAACTACAATCTCATAAAGTAAAGGAAATTCAGGGGTTATGACAGGGTTAAAGGTCGTAAAAAAAGTTTTTATTTGGAAAGTTGTAAAAATGTCATTATTTATGCAATCATAGTGGAACTTCTTTTATTGTAAAGTGTGCATTTGGGCCTTCAATTTAAGGGGTGAAATTGAAAAAAATCAAAAATTTTTTTATTTGATTTTTTTTAAGGAAATTTACTGTAGAATACGCTGCTGAAGTCTTTTTTGCCCGAAAAAATTCCGCTACAAAGTTATAGACAAAATACTAAAAAAGCATAATTTTTCAAAATTGCGTATTATTGCTATTTTGTCTTATAGCACTTTTGATTATTCAAAACAATTGCCTTTTCATAGACAATGTAACATTAAATGTGTTTACAAACTCATTTGAAAACGCAATTTGATTAAAAAAAAAACAACATATTATATACTGAACATTACATACTGTAAATAACTAATTTTTACAAAATCATAGATTTTATTTTTATTTTGAATGTTCAAAATAAAATAAATTTAAGATTTAAATTTAGTCTTGTTATTTTTTAATCAAACTTATAAAGGGATAAAAAAATATACGTGCAAATTTAAATTACCGCCTGAAAAATGGCACCTTGCATCCTTGTACCGCAAAAAAACTTCAGTAAAAAACATGTCCTATTAATAATAAATTTGTGAGATGACAAATGAATACTATTAGAGTTCAATAGCTTAAATTGAAGCCTGAATGCACGATTTTAAATAAAAGAAGTTTCATTATGATTGCATAAATAATGACATTTCTACAGCGATCCAACAAAAAATTTTTTTTGGATTGTTAACCCTGTCATAACCCCTTAACATTTGGAAACAATAAAAGAATTAAATAGTTTTGAAATGGTTACCGAATATGTTGCACCACACAGCGACTATAAAGCAGATTAAGTTCTATTACATAAAGAATTTGTCTGTCACTTCGAGCCAAAGAAATTAAAATTACAAAGGTTAAATTTATAGATTAATTTCTATTTTATCGCTAAAGTAGTTCCCTAAGAAACAGCTGTTTGCATTTTGATCCACTCTTCAAGTCGCCATGTGGTAATTTATTTGTCTACTGTTCTTAAAACCTGGTACTACTGTACACCAGTGTGGCTAGAAAGTTTAAAAACTTCTACAAGAAGAATTCAGATCAGTATTGTAGACTAATAATTAGTAGAATCTCGGTACATAGAAGGACTAATTTTATTATTTTACAATGAACAATGCTGAAACCATTGCAAGCAAGCATTTTGTCTTTTTCTTCCTCATTGTAATGTTGTATCTATGTAGCAGAAGAAAATCGGCTTCACAAGAGAGGCAGAGAGTGAGAGTAATAAATAAAACTAAGAGAGAGAGAGAGAGAGAGAGAGAGAGAGAAAGAGAGAGAGAGAGTAAGAGAGAAAAGTCATATTACGGCCATTCCGTAATGAGATAATAGTCATGGACTAATTACAGTTTTGCACTAGCAATGCGAAAGTTGGACGCTCTTTTTTGCGCGCTTTATTCTGCTCTATGACTAACAATATTGTTCATTGAATGTGACCACTTATATTCATGCTTCAAAATAGAATATACGTGATTAAAAAGAGATTCTCAAATGCACGTCTGATCAAGTCAGATCATTTAAAATTTACTATTGTACATAAAGATAATCATTTCCAGCTACATCTAATAATTTTATTGTAAGTTATTGCACAGAAAATATTGCTCATTATTTTAAGATCGAGATTATTTGTGCAATTGAAAACTTGTTCTGTAGAAATTTGCCATAATTTTTTAGTAGTTAAGCGCAACTACTCACTGATGCAAGCCTTGCATATAACATTGTGGCATGCGGATGTTAGTCTGCGTAGGAAATTACAGTTTATAAGAATATATTTTTTATAACATTTCGAACCATTTATGATCGATTCTCCTTCCACTTATCCTCCAGTGTCTTGCCATAAATGAAAAGAAAGAAAATTGCGATTACGGAAAAAGTAGATTTATGGGGAAGTGAAAAAGTTCCGTAATAGCAGTCCAGCGAAAGATTGTAAGCCGGGGTCGTCTTAGTGACCCGAGACATAATCAAGTGAAAAATCTATGAGCTAATTCCAGTTCAATATTAAAAAGTGTAAAAATAATCTGTGCAGTCCCAGATACTCATCTGGACGTTTGAATTATTTATGAAAGCATCAAACTAGATCGCTCGACCCAGACGATGAAGGAATTATGTATATACAATGGAATAAAGGTTGTTACAGTCTCTCCATCAAATCACGTTCACAGAGAAATGCACAGCATATAAGCAATTGATCATAAACTCATATTAATTATAATGACAAAATATATGTACATTTTTAATAATTTATAATGTAATGTATGAGGAAATCTTCTTTTTTCTCTTAAGCGGACAAAACACCCCTATTCCCAGAAAAATAAAAAAATTTATATAATAATAATTATTGTTAGGAGATAATTGTTAACTTTTATATTAAATGTATAAATAATATTACCTTTCATTTGCTGCTTTGGAATTGTATTTTGGACCATCCCAATAGTGGTAACATTTTCTTGACTTTAACATGGATCTTTTTTTCAGTTACCGTAGGATTTTAAACCAACAAATACGTTTAGGAAGTTCTAACTTTGTCCCATATTAATATGGGACAAAGTTAGAAATGTTTTAAAAAGTTGTCATTCTGATGTGAGTGTAGGGATTTTTAATTGATGGCTAAGAACATTTTTTACTTAAAAAAACTGAATTTTTTAATTTATGTCGGTTAATTTTTATACATTTTTTTCAAAAAAATTTTCTCAGCTTTCAATTAAAAATTCCTATACTCATATCAGAATGACAGATTTTTAAAACATTTATCATTTAATCCCATGTTCCTAAACCGTTTGTTGGTTTGAAATCTTACGGTAACTGAAAATATACATGTATATATTGAATATATTGATATGTATATCGAAGTCAATGGAATATAGCTACGGTTGGGATCGTCCAAATTTAAATTCGAAGATAGTAAATAAAAGTTAATATTATATAATTTTAACATAAAAATTAATTACTATCTTTTATAATTAAAATTTTACAAATTATTTTATTTTTCAGAAAACAGGAGTGTTTGTTCCTTTAAATTCACAAGAATTGAAAAAAGTCAAATTATCCGTAATGCATTCTCGAACATAAAATAATTATCCATGAAAGTAAATGAGTGCAAACTTTTTACCAGTTTTGCAATATTAGAAATTAATTTAAGGTAGATTGTTTAACATATATTTTTTGTTTTGAAACACCAAATTCGAATAAAAATAAGCATTCGACATAAGTCCGCTCATTTTCGAAAGGTGCTAGAAGAAAGATAGATTGGTGTCATTATGGTGATTTTCGAAAACTAGACTGTTTTTCATGACATATAGCTTTGAACTGATTAAATGGATTCCCAGCTATAAAAAAAAGGAATTAAAGCTCATCTTAAGACAAATATTTTGGTCTGTCCGCAGATTCGTTTGATTTAAAATTAACAAACTGGCACGATGCGCAGGTCTTGGCGGGCATCACTGCCGTGTAGAGGCGAGAACGAATGATTTTTCATGCAGGAAAGTTTCTATTTTTCCATGTGACAAGCTAGTGAAAGTGTTTTATTTTCATCGTTTAAGTATCGAAGAAAGTTTTTACAGAATTTGCAGTCGATGTTTTCCTATTTCTATTGGGAGGTTACGCAACTGTCAGGTTATATACGATTGGAATTCCTGTGACAAGCTGGTGAAGTGAAAAGTATTTTTATCAAAGGAAAATTTATTATTAAGTTTAGAATAATAACTGGTTCAGAGTAAGCGTGTTCTTATTTTGATTCAAAGATTATGCTACCTACACCACAAGATTTGATCATTATTCAGGTAACGTGTTTGGTTCAATTAATCATAGGGATTAATTAATTTTGAATGCCTCATAACTTTAAAATGTTTATTCGTTGGACAAATGCCTGCTTAAAAAATGAAAAAGAGATTGCATTGGTAGTTTTAGTTTAACTGTTTATACTGAAATGTATAATTATAAGTATCAATAACAAAATCAAAATTATTAGTTATTAGATACAGTTAATTGCACGTAGCCACAGACGATAATATTGAAAATGCTATCATAACTAGTGGATAGCTACTTATTTCACTTATATTCCTCGCACTCATTTAATATCTATCATAGTTAGAGAGCTGAAATTTGATATCCACATTTGTTTTAATATAGATGTAATTACATTTCATATATAGATAATTTTCATATAGATATATTTACTCCATCGATTTCATGGCTTTAGGATCTAAATTGTCAGGTGCATAACTATAAAAATCAAAACTATAAGTTCTTGGAAAAACTCAATTGCATGTATTGTTTTAGCATGTTAAAACAAGCTTTTATACCAAATTTCAGCCTTCTAGCTATAATAGATTTTAAATCAGGCGAAGACTGAAACATTGAAAATGTAGCTATCGTAACTAGTGGATGATTACTTATTTCAATTATATTCTTCGCACTCGTTTAATATCTATCACAGCTAGAGGGCTGAAATTTGGCACACAAGTTTGTTCAAACATATTAAAACAATACATGCAATTAACTTTATCTAAGAACTTATAGTTCTGATTTTCATATTGTTACCTACCTGAAAATTTATACACTAAAGGCATGAAGTCAACAGTGTAAGTATTTATATGAAAATCAAAATTATAAGTTCGTAGACAAGGTTAATTGCATGTATTTCATGCAATTTATAATAAACTAGACATAGCTGGAACATTTATCATGTTTAAACCAGCAACATTTATTATGATTACGTACTAATAAATTATTTATAAAAAATGCTGGAAGAACTCAATTGACAAGAACAGTAAATGTATCCATTTAGTAATGGATCACTTAATATATGAACTTTAACAACTTTTATCCAGTGTAATCAAATTTTATGTTTAAAAAGTGTTTCAGTCATAAAATTTATTATGGCTAAGTATTATAAAATTACAAAATTAAAAATTAAAAAATATAATGTATAATGTAGGACAATGTTTGATAATTATTAAGATTAGGCGCTTAAAATAATCAGAATAAGGCTTTCAAAATTTTAAAACTACAAGTTCGTCCAATCAATAGACATGAAAGTTTTTATGGAATTCCTTTAACTAATTTACTAATTGAAAAATTAGTTCTTTTCAATTGTAAGAGAGAAAGAAGTACAATCAACTTTCAAAATATGAATTAGCGTGCATTTTTTTCAAAGGAAGTATACCTTTTGCTATCTAGAAGGTAAAAAGAGTATATGAGTTGTCAAGCCCAATTGTCGAAAAGATACCATGATAAATTTTAAATTGTTGCCATTAAGGGGACCAGCCTGGATTAAAATGTGCAAAAAATCGATTTTTTTTTTCACTTTTTTTATAGTAAAACATCCGTAGAATACGCTCGTGAAACCCGTTTTGCAAAACAAAAATCCGTTGCAAAATTATAGGCAAAAAACTGAAGGAAAGTTTGAAGCTGATTTTATAAAAATCGTCAATTTTCGACGTTTCAATTCGATTTTGCTTATGTTACTAAAAAAATGGTTCTACCATTTCTCATGCATTTTTTTAAAGAGAAATTTAACGTAGAATACGTTAAAAAAATTTATTTTACATAAAAATGCTTTGTTTAAACATTATAAACGATTTATTACAGGCATGTAATAGTCGTTTTTTTTGGAAACTGCTAATTCATGTTTCCAAATAAAAATAAAAAATTTTCAAAGTAAAAAATTTTTGTGCTTTTTTTAATAAAATCTCATGTACATAATATTATTTTCAAAGCTGTTTTGCAAAAAACCACTTTGACACAAAATTATAAATAAATTCACGAAATTAGAGAAATACCGAATTTTAAATTTGGCGCTTACCGACTGAGCGAAACGAGAGTGCGAACTAATGGTGATTCCTCTAGAATCCTGTTTTATCATTCTACTGGATTACCAGGACAGAATTTATTTATAAATAATTGTTTGTTGGACACACATGTAAGATGGCGCATCGGTGTTGCAGTTCTAGGACAGCAACCCACGGCCATAACAAGAGAAGAAGAAGAAGAAATAATTGTTAATTCGAATTCGAATACTGCTTTTATTTTTGGCTTATTTGGATTTTCTAAGAGTTTTTACACATTTTATTCTATCACTTACAGTAAATTACAGTTTTTATATAGTTTTCATATTATATTCACTATATTATTATTTATCCAGTTTTGATATCATAAATTAATAAGTGAACAATATAATAAATTAATAAGTGAACAATATAATAAATTAATAAGTGAAGTAAGTGTAAGTGCTATCAAGATGATGCCAAGAAAAGTGTATTCAAGAAATCGAGTACCAGGATCATCAGCTGCATACAAGAAGAATGTATTTGGAAGAGCGAAGAAAAGAAGGAAAGTTTTTTGCCAAAAAGTCGAAGAGCAAACAAACCAACCATCAACATCAGGCTACCAACAACAAACAGCAACGATGACTACAACTTGTGTACCGGACTCACTTCCTTCAAGATCTTCAGAAGTTCCTGTGTCAAGATCCAAGAAAAAATTAAAGTTTAACTACGTAGATGCTGCTCCTGTAAAGAATAGAATATTTGATATTTTACTGTTTTTTCCTGGATTGCAAGAGATTCTGGCCTGTAAATCTTGTGAAGGCGCAGTCAGATTCCATGAAGTTGATGTACGAGGTCTGGGAACTACAACATCCGTCACTTGCTCACAGTGCAATAAAGCTACTTTCATCCAGTCAAGTAGAAAAGTTGGTTTGAAAAAGAACGGATATGAAATTAATAGAAGATCAGTTTTAGCTGCTAGATGCCTTGGTCATGGTCATGCCGGTTTGAGTGCTTTTTGTGGAATTATGGACTTTCTAAATCCAGTTGCTCATAGTAATTATGACAGCATAAATATAGAGTTGAATGCATCGAGTAAAAGTGTAGCTGAAGAATCTATGAGAGTAGCTATGCAGGAAGATTGCAGCAGTGAAACTCAAGAAGACGGCCATGAGACTGTATCAGGTGATGGCTCTTGGAGGAAACGAGGACACTCTTCCCTGCAAGGTGTATCGACATTGATACGCCATGCAAATGGGAAAGTGATCGATGTTTGTCCAAAGCAATCATTTTGTGCAGCCTGTGAAAAACATCCAGAGAAAGACAGTGCACAGTATAATGAGTGGTTCGAGGCTCATAAGGATAAGTGTTCAGCAAACCATCAAGGAAACTCTGGAAAGATGGAGGTCGATGGTATTGTTGAAATGTTCTCCAGATCTGAATCAACACATGGAGTCAGGTACGTGAATTACATTGGAGATGGCGATTCAAAAGTGTTCAAAGCACTTTGTGACGCCAATCCATAGAAGATCTTGTAATTCACAAGAAGGAGTGTGTAGGACACGTGCAGAAGAGGATGGGCACAAGACTGAGGAAGCTCAAAAAAACTTTAAGCGGAGAAAAATTGTCTGATGGCGTCGGCATAGGTGGGAAAAACCGCCTAACTGCTCAAAGAATTGACGAGTTGACCAGGTATTATGGCAATGCCATCAGAGGCCATAACCATTCTGTGGAAGCAATGTCAAATGCCATTTGGGCGACATTTTTCCACAAGAGGTCAACTGATAAAGAGCCTAGACATCAATTTTGCCCGGAAGGACCAAGAAGCTGGTGTAAATGGCAGGTAGCTAAGGCCAACAACAACCTGAAGAAATTTCACCACAAAAACAACATACCTGCTGCTGCTATGGATGCCGTAGAACCTGTTTACACGGACCTCACCGACCCAGATTTGCTGGAAAGATGCATCGGAGGCTTCACTCAAAACAACAACGAGAGCTTCAACCAGTCAATTTGGAAGCTTGTACCCAAACACAGCTTTAGTGGTCTCGCAGTCTTGGAAATAGGAACTTACATCGTAGTCACTTGCTTCAACGATGGCAGATCAGGATTACTCCAAGTCATGAAGAAGTTTGACGTTCAAACTGGATCTGCTGCAGTGAATTGGCCCAGAAGTGTAGATGATTATAGAGTTTTCTTGTCCGATAGAAGAACATCAGACTCAACTCTAGAAGCACGCCAAACTCGAAGGAAGAGAAATCATCAAAAAGATGACTTTTATGAAGCTGGAGCATTCTAATACACTACCTAACCCTAATACATTGTACACCATACTGCTCACGCACACAGCACACTAATCACTGAAATACATAAAAACACTTCACATTTTTTTCTCAGCACACTAAAACACATAAAAACATTTCATATTTTATTATTTCTTCTTGTTGCTTACAGCTTTGGTAAAGCCATAGCAAATTCTTTCATCAGCTGATCAGCTGATCAAAGCTGTCTGCAGACTTGACTTTGACCTACTTTCTTACATTGTTTCCATGCAATACACATTTGGACAAAAATTTTCTAACCTCCTTCGAGCTTGACAGTGTTTTGTAGTGCTCTGCTTCTGTGCCCAAAGGAAAGCTAGTCCGTGAGTATTTTTGTAAATCTTTTTTAAATATTTTTAAATATTAATTTAATAATTATTTTTTCTAAACAAAAATACTGTGTATATGTATATATATATATTGTGACGTTGTGCTTTTTCCGTCCCTGGGGAGGCGTAGCACGACGTAATGACACCTATGCAGGTTTATCGCGAGCTCGTATTTTAATATTTGTTGGACGCCCGAACTCGCGATCTTTAACACTTATCACTTATCTGCCGGCTTGAGAATTCTTTATACTCGGGGTCACGGGGGGGAGAGGTGCAGGGAGAGAAGTACATAAAAATAAATACACGCGACTTGTAAAATAAAACTCTTCGTAATTTATTTTAAAATTAGATAATGTCTTACTCGCGGACGCGTTTACGTCCTCGGACGAGCTCTCCGTCACTACGCGGGCTGGCTCTAAGGTTAGAGCTCGCGGCGGGGAGGTATCGTATAGAAACACTCCTACCTGTCTCTACCTCGGGTTCTCCACGTTCTCGCGTTCTGGTGACGTCTCGTTCCCTGTGGGAGCGCACGCGAAAGAACACTACTAAACGCTCGGGTAATGCACACGGAGGGAAATGGTCGCTCTGGTCGTCGCCTTGGAAAAATACTCTTTTGCTCGCTCGTGGTGTCTCGGTCCTCGTGGTACTCGATACTGACTAGCCTCGCGCGTTCGGCAACTACGCCGGTTCGCGGCGTCTATCGCTCTCTCACTCGCACTCGCGCATTTCCCTAGATCGCTCTCTCGCACCTATCACATTTTTCCACGCTTTCGCACCATATATGCCACTCGCACTCTCGCGCCCTCTTTTACAACACTTATAAATGCGCGCGACTTTTGAAACACGCTTACACGCATGTCTGGCTCTACTAATTACATTTACACATTTTCGCACGGTTACAAACTTCGGCACGCTTACATTTTTGTTATCCGCTCGAACGCGCGCTGTGGATTGAGCCGTAGCCCTCCACCTTTGCCCAAACATTTTTTTCTGCAAATTTTCTAAACTATTCAAAAAAAATATTTTTGATGTCGTATATATATGTTTTAAGAAAGTTATAAGTCATTTAAGTCTTAAAATCAAGTTTTAGAAAAGTTCGATCATCCGGATCATAACCAAAAAATTCATGAAGATACCTTATTTCAATCCAAAAAAGTCTGCGAAAGATCCAGAATGTCAGAGGCCTTGGTTTCTCTGTAAAAAACCATTATATCCGTTCATATATGAAAAAAATTTAGTTTTATTGCTATATCGAAGCATTTCACTAACCTTATCATTTTTTTAATGATTGAAATTATTATAAAAAAATTTACGTAATTGATAAAATTGGTTAAATTCTTCAATATAGCAAAAAAACTAAATTTTTTTCATATATGAACGGATATAATGATTTTTTACAGAGAAACCAAGGCCTCTGACATTCTGGGTCTTTCGCAGAATTTTTGTATTTAAATAAGGTATCTTCATGAATTTTTTGGTTATGATCCGGATGATCGAACTTTCCTAAAACTTGATTTTAAGACTTAAATGACTTATAACTTTCTTAAAACATATATATACGACATCAAAACTATTTTTTTTTTAATAGTTTAGAAAATTTGCAGAATAAAATGTTATATATCTCTATAGTGAAAAATGCTTCCCTGAGGCTCTATAAATTAATGAATGTAGCCAAAAAAAGCAAAAAAACATGATTTCATCAACTTTGACCCTCTGTAACTCGAGGATATTTGATGCAAAAAATCTGAAAAAATTCAGGGATACTCATGTGTCTCTTAGGAACATTTTAAAAATTTTTTTCGATAGGGTCAAAAAATCGACCGCTCGATTTGTCAGAGAACCACCCATATATATATTGTAACGGGGTGAGCCGTACACGTTAACAATCGCACAAAAATTGAGCGACGCGGGGATCGAACCCGCGTCCTCGAGATCTCCAGGCACGCGCTCTAACCACGGAGCCAGCGTCGCACTGCGAAACGCTAATACGCCGACTAGCTTAGATACTGCATACTCTTAAGACGTGTTGATATTATAATCGTCAGATCAACAAATAATATATCTTCTTTCCTCTTGTGAATAAGTGATCGAACACAAATACTGGAAGAATATGTGATACTTATAGATCAAGTTGGAAAACAAATAATTATGTTAGGATGAATGTCTTCTTTTACCTATTCAATGAGTTAATCACAATCACTCAAATCATGATGCTTATACATCAAGCTAAAAAATCCGAAACTCGCATGTATGAAAATATGAACGTGTAACCATCTTCGCGTTAAGGGTCTGTTGGACAGATTACCATTTCTTTAGTGTCACGTCTCCTTCGATTATCTATACCTTCGATTTGACATAAATTCTCATTTTAATTTTAAGAAAAGAAAGTTATGATATCAATAAATAAATTGTCAAGTTTTTTGTTATAAAAAGTAATTGTTTTCAAATAAATAAATAACCGATTAAATTGAGGAAGGATTATAAATATATGTGTTCATATAAACACTCAATCAAATTGCAGCATGTGAAAAGGTGGATAGCCTGTGAAAAGATACAGTCGGGTACAATTAAAACTTTGAATAATTGCGACTGCTGCCACGTTCTGTACATGTAATAGAATGGTATGATGTTCTTACATGACATTATCACATGACAAATGTGCCCATAATATGCAGTAATATAATGTTTGTCTAAAATTATTATGTAATTTAACAAAATTGTTTCGCATCATGAAAACTTTTTCATTTATTTATGGAAGCTACGAGCGGATGTACAATCTACTCTACTTAGTAATTCAGTAAATGTATTGCTATCCTTATTTCATTAAAAATCTATGTCCAGGACGATTATATACAATTATATATGAGATTTAAATTCTCTTGATTTACATACATTTAAAAAAAAACAGGAACAAATTCTATCATGTAGAACGCAATTTTTTGACGGAAAAACTTGCCGCCCCGTCCTATCATAGATAACGATGTATACCATCTTTAAATTATTCAAGGTTAACCAAATTAACTTGTTAATGAAACACCGTTAAAAAATCTCTGAATCGATTTTTCATTCTATATGTATTTATTACTGTCCTTGACCAATTTTTGAAGAATTCAAACTTAATCTTGCAATCATTCTAAGCTCAATTTTTGGTTATTTGTATGTATGTTTTACAAACCTCTGTTAGTATTATCGGAAGATGGCAGAAAGTTGATTAAAAATAATTCTTACTATTATTACATATTAAAAAAATGTTATAAAATAAATTTCTATGACTCAAGTTGGAAAATAAATCAAGTTTAAAAATTTTAAATTAATATTTATGTAGTTTACAGCTTTTAGTTCCAAATCTTTACTTAACTAAAATCTTTACTTAATTAAAAAAATCCATTGTTTATTATTATTTGAGGCCATTGGCCCCACAGATTAATATAATGATTTGAGTATTACGCATTATAGGATAATAGGACGATAAATTAACTATATTAAAAATTTTATGATATTGTTAATTACACTGACATTTAGTGGTTCATCGATTATCTATGATAGGACGGGGCGGCAAGTTTTTCCGTCAAAAAATTGCGTTCTACATGATAGAATTTGTTCCTGTTTTTTTTTAAATGTATGTAAATCAACAGAATTTAAATCTCATATATAATTGTATATAATCGTCCTGGACATAGATTTTTAATGAAATAAGGATAGCAATACATTTACTGAATTACTAAGTAGAGTAGATTGTACATCCGCTCGTAGCTTCCATAAATAAATGAAAAAGTTTTCATGATGCGAAACAATTTTGTTAAATTACATAATAATTTTAGACAAACATGATATTACTGCATATTATGGGCACATTTGTCATGTGATAATGTCATGTAAGAACATCATACCATTCTATTACATGTACAGAACGTGGCAGCAGTCGCAATTATTCAAAGTTTTAATTGTACCCGACTGCATCTTTTCACAGGCTATCCACCTTTTCACATGCTGCAATTTAATTGAGTGTTTATATGAACACATATATTTATAATCCTTCCTCAATTTAATCGGTTATTTATTTATTTGAAAACAATTACTTTTTATAACAAAAAACTTGACAATTTATTAATTGATATCATAACTTTCTTTTCTTAAAATTAAAATGAGAATTTATGTCAAATCGAAGGTATAGATAATCGAAGGAGACGTGACACTAAAGAAATGGTAATCTGTCCAACAGACCCTTAACACGAAGATGGTTACACGTTCATATTTTCATACATGCGAGTTTCGGATTTTTTAGCTTGATGTATAAGCATCATGATTTGAGTGATTGTGATTAACTCGTTGAATAGGTAAAAGAAGACATTCATCCTAACATAATTATTTGTTTTCCAACTTGATCTATAAGTATCACATATTCTTCCAGTATTTGTGTTCGATCACTTATTCACAAGAGGAAAGAAGATATATTATTTGTTGATCTGACGATTATAATATGAACACGTCTTAAGAGTATGCAGTAAAGCTACTCGTATTTTGTCTATATAAGTGTTATCAAGATCTTTAATTTCCATAATTAAATAACTGTATAGAATACAGCACTTATAATTTCGACTACATAAGAGTTGTCGAAGTTTGAAAATTAAAGTTGAATTTTAGAGTAAGCTCTAAGAATTTTTATTTTGTCTGTATGAATGTTAATAAAAGTTTGGTTTTGTCTGCATAAGTGTTATTAAGAGTTTTTTTTACATTAAGGTTATCAAGAGTTGTAAAATTAATCTTTAATTTTTACATGAAGAAACGACCTTATACTTGCCAGCCATTTACCTTGAAAAGGTTTGTTTGGGGGGGGGGGAGAGATTTCACTACTTTTAAAAGGTATATAATATGTAAATTACAAAGAATAGTTAACATCAACTAAATAAGTAATAAATTTAAAATATTAATGTACATTTGCTCATGGATTATTGTAATAATAATAATAATTATATTTTAGACACAATCTGTAGAGTAAATAGTTTTTTAGATCATTAGTATTCACTAAGAAATCTATCTTTTCCACACCACCCTCGAGGTAAATAGAATAGCGCGTTTTTTTTTCCTTTATTGACACTAAATTTTATGTTAAGTTCCATAATGATTTGTTTCGCAAATATACATCAAAGAAATCTGTATGTCTAAAATTATTGCTAATTAATTAACTGATAACTGCTTTCTTGAAAGCATTTGTACGTTACGTATACTATTGTCATGCAGAACATGAGTTATATAGCATTTTAATATTTATACAAGTTTACATCGTATCCTTCACAATTGTTTAATCTATATTATAGAATAATGAAAATAATATTTAGAATAAAAAGAAGTATATGTAAGTTAATTTCCAATATCCCTATGTTTCTTTATGATAGACGTATTATCATTTTTAATGCAACCCACCTAATTTGGTAAACGTTTAGAAAACTGTAATCGAATTCAAACTTTATGAAAACCTGTAAAAAATAGTGTCAGTAAAGTTGTGGTATCCCCTGTATGACTTTCACATAACTACTTACACGGTTGACATCATAAATTTAGTGTCTAAATTTTCAGGTAGGTCTCCCTGATAATCATCTAGACCATATTTGAGCTGTTCAATATTGAATACTGTAAAAACTTTCGTCGATACTAAAAAATGAAAATTTGACTGGCTTGTCATGTCAAAAGAATTCTTTCCTTGTAAAATCTGATAGTTGTATGCCTTCATAAGTTCTCGTTACCGTATACTAAACAAAAAAATGCTTTTCCCTTGAGAAAAGCTTGTTACATCTGGAATCTGAGTGTACTTGCTCTCTCCAAATTGCGAACAAATTCTAAACCACTTGTCTTCTGAACTTATAGAATAATTATAAATAGGAAAACATCCACTGCAAATCTGTAAAAACTTTCAATGATAAATAAATGATGCAAACACAACACTTTCACTAGCTTGTCACATAACAAGAAAATTCTGTATAATCTGATAGTTGTATTCCTTCCAGTAAAACCTGAAAAAGTCTCGTTACATCTGGAATCTGAGTGTACTTGCTCTCTCAAAATTGGGTGAAAATTCTAAATCACTTGTCTTCTGTACTTGTGCAATAATTATAAATCTTATAAAAATATTTTGCACATTACTAGCTTCTCACAGGAATATAACATGACAGTTGCGTAACTTCTTAATAAAAATAGAAAAACATGTACTACAAACACTAAAAACTTTCTTCGATACTAAAAAATGAAAATTTCACCAGCTTGTCATGTCACAAGAATTCTTTGCTTGTAAAATTGTGCCTTCGCAAGTTCTCTTTATACCGTATACTAATTAAACATGCTTTTTCATTGAGAAAAGTCTCGTTACATCTGGAACCACTTGTCTTCTGAACTTATTGAATAATAACAAAACTTTCAATAATACTTAAAAGAACACAACACTTTCACTAACTTCTCACATACCAAGAAAATTGTTTATAATCTGATAGTTGTATGCCTTCCAGTTAAACCTGAAAAATAAAAGAGAACATTTTAACAAAGAATCAGTTCACAAATCCATTATTTGCATTGTATATTTGTATAAAACTAAATACTTATCTAATTAAAAAGCACAACACTTTCACTAGCTTGTCACATAACAAGAAAATTATTTATAATCTTATAGTTGAATAATGCCTTTCAGTGAAACTCCAGTGAAACTCCTTCCAGTCAAAAGAATTCTTCCAAAATCATTTTGGAGTTGACAAAAAAAACAGTTTACGATTTTTAATTCTGAAACTATTAGATCTACAGAAATTGTTCAAGAGACCTTTTACTATATTCTTTTAGAGTAGAATCAGATAGTATTTTTATTATTTATGTAAACTCATTAACAAAAATTTTTGCTTTTGTGGGCCTGTTCGTCAAAATTTAAAATTGTTATTCGTAGGGTTAGATAAATAAAAAAAATATTGTCTTATTCTACTCCAAAAGAAAATAACAAAAGGTCTCTTGTAAATTTTCTTTAAACCTAATAGTTTCTGAATTAAAAATCATTTTGGAGTTGACAAAAAAAACAGTTTACGATTTTTAATTCAGAAACTATTAGATCTACAGAAATTGTTCAAGAGACCTTTTGTTACTTTCTTTTGGAGTAGAATCAGCTAGTATTTTTATAATTTAAGTAAACTCATTAACAAAAATTTTAGTTTTTGTTGGCCTGTTCGTCAAAATTTAAAATTGTTATTCGTAGGGTTAGATAAATAAAAAAAATACTAGCTTATTCTACTCCAACAGAAAATAACAAAAGGTCTCTTGTACATTTTCTTTAAACCTAATATTTTCTGAATTAAAAATCATTTTGGAGTTGACAAAAAAAACAGTTTATGATTTTTAATTCAGAAACTATTAGATCTACAGAAATTGTTCAAGAGACCTTTTGTTACTTTCTTTTGGAGTAGAATCAGCTAGTATTTTTATAATTTAAGTAAACTCATTAACAAAAATTTTTGCTTTTGTTGGCCTGTTCGTCAAAATTTAAAATTGTTATTCGTAGGGTTAGATAAATAAAAAAATACTAGCTTATTCTACTGCAAAAGAAAATAACAAAAGGTCTCTTGTAAATTTTCTTTAAACATAATAGTTTCTGAATTAAAAATCATTTTGGAATTGACAAAAAAAACAGTTTACGATTTTTAATTCAGAAACTATTAGATCTACAGAAATTGTTCAAGAGACCTTTTGTTACTTTCTTTTGGAGTAGAATCAGCTAGTATTTTTATTATTTATGTAAACTCATTAACAAAAATTTTTGCTTTTGTTGGCCTGTTCGTCAAAATTTAAAATTGCTATTCGTAGGGTTAGATAAATAAAAAAATACTGTCTTATTCTACTCCAAAAGAAAATAACAAAAGGTCTCTTGTACATTTTCTTTAAACCTAATAGTTGCTGAATAAAAAATCATTTTGGAGTTGACAAAAAAAACAGTTTACGATTTTTAATTCTGAAACTATTAGATCTACAGAAATTGTTCAAGAGACCTATTACTATATTCTTTTAGAGTAGAATCAGCTAGTATTTTTATTATTTATGTAAACTCATTAACAAAAATTTTTGCTTTTGTGGGCCTGTTCGTCAAAATTTAAAATTGTTATTCGTAGGGTTAGATAAATAAAAAAAATACTGTCTTATTCTACTCCAAAAGAAAATAACAAAAGGTCTCTTGTACATTTTCTTTAAACCTAATAGTTGCTGAATTAAAAATCATTTTGGAGTTGACAAAAAAAACAGTTTATGATTTTTAATTCAGAAACTATTAGATCTACAGAAATTGTTCAAGAGACCTTTTGTTATTTTCTTTTGGAGTAGAATCAGCTAGTATTTTTATTATTTATGTAAACTCATTAACCACTTATTTTTACATATAAGACAGTAAAAGGTGCAGGCTGCTAGTCTCGTTACATCTGGAACCACTTGTCTTCTGAACTTATAGAATAATAACAAAACTTTCAATGATACTTAAAAAGCACAACACTTTCACTAGCTTGTCACATAACAAGAAAATTATTTATAATCTTATAGTTGTATAATGCCTTCCAGTGAAACTTGAAAAGGTCTCGTCACATCTGGAATCTGAGTATACTTGCTCTCTCAAAATTGGGAGAAACTTCTAAAAAATCACTTGTCTTCTGAACTTGAGTAATAATTATAAATCTTGAAAAAATCCTTTGCACATCACTAGTTTCTCACAGGAATTCCTTCGCTTTATAACACGACTGTTGCGTAACTTCTTAATAGAGATAGAAAAACATGCACTGCAAACACTAAAAACTTTCTTCGATACGAAAAAATGAAAATTTCACTAGCTTGTCATGTCACAAGAATTCTTCGCTTATAAAATTGTGTGCCATCACTAGTTCTCTTTATAACTAAGCAAAACATATAATAAGTTTATTTTTACACTTATAATAAGTTCACTTTTTAACACTTTTTTATGGTACATTCCATCCGATCTGGATAGAGAAAAAGTCTATAATTCACAGCAAGAGGTGGATAGTCCTCCATAAGGAGACGATCCTCCATAAAAAACAATCCTTCACACTAGGAGATGAATTACTTATTATCAAAATAAAAATCTTCCGCTTGCACCAGATATTCTGCTAACTTAATAAATATTCTTACTTCACAGTATAATAAATACTGCAAATCATAAATATTTATAATTCAAACTTTTTTCAATGGCAATATAACCTCCCAAAAGTATCTGAAAAAGAAAAGAGAACATTTAAACAAAGTATCAGTTCACGAAACCTTGATTTATATTGTATATTAATAAATCACAATCATAACACTAAATACTTATCGAATCTAATTATACACTATTAATCATGTCGATCATTATGAACGAAATTGACTTATTTCTCACTGTTTTTAAATGACACTGTTTTAAAATATTAAACTTATGATATATTTCGCACTATCACAATATTTTATAATAATATGTTAAATTATTAATTAAAATATTTACGTTGATTATTATAAACATAAACAATGTTTCACCATGAAACATCGTCTGCATCTGCTCAGCATGTACAAAGTAGATCTATATTGATGCATGGTGTGCTATATATTATTACGGAAATACGTAGGGCTGACGTAACCGGAAGAATTGTTCAGTTTTCATTCTTCTCTCTTGATGAGAATCGAGGGGCTCGAACTTTCACTTTACAATATCTGTTGATAGAAGCATTTTCAGAAAATGTGACCCTGATGTGATTTTGTTAGTTTCTTCTCAAGCTTTCGTTTGAGTATTTCTATGTGACAAATAATACTGTCAAAGTGAAGAAAACCGTAAGTCGAGTTTCCAACAATGCCTATGAGATGTATATAGGGTCTGGCTAGCGCCCGACGGCGGCGTACGTACTCACGTACCTTATACTTGCCATCGTGGCGCTACCGCGCCCCTTGATTTGCTCAGACACCGTCACAATATATATATATATATATATATACACATATATCGTATTACAGCAATGTTTAACTTTTTCCTTGCGTATGAATGTATTTATGCGCGAATGTGTGTATGTTCGCGCGCATGTGTGTGTGTGTGTGCGTGTGCGTGTGTGTGTGTATGTATATATATATACACATATATATATATATATATATATATCTATCACTCGCATAGACACATACGCTCTTAAACATACATACGTATTGCGTAAATTATTTTATAACAATAAATGATGATTTTTTTTTCATTCTGTGTTTCATGAATCTATATAGTCATTAGTTGAAATTCAAATACGCGCGCTCTTTGCAACAGTCTAGGCGGCGATTCTGTAACCAAAACGTGACGATCGCTGTGACGAAAATATTTGAATTCCCCATTTACTGACTATGTATACATCGTTTCTTCCTGACTGAAGTCCTGTTTTGTAAAGTACATAAAGGTTAGAATCAGTGTGCTTTCAAATCTGTTTTACCAGCTTTCAAATATTTGAAAGTTCTTGAATGTGAGATGTTTTGCACAGTGCAAACATAGTTAAATTTAGTTATTTGTTTATTTACCATTTTTTCAGTAGCGTTTATTTACCTTTTTTTCTTCTACAGTTATTTATATTTTAATTTTTTAAAGTGAAAAGGTTGGAGTAGTTGTAAGAAATGGTAGTTAGTTTAGCTTTTAGTTTAGATTAGTTAGTTATAACAATGAGTGATAACAAGGGCAGATTGCCTAACACTCATTTAGATAGGAAATAGTCCTGTGGAAGAAGTAAAAGGTGACCAAGAACATTTACAGGAACTAGACCCAGTGACGCAGTAGACTCAACTGCACAACCAAGACCTTCGATATCTTCAAGAAAACTTGATACTCCAGCAGCAGAAGGCCTCTCTGGAGTCAAGAATAGAATTATTGACATCAATATTCTATTTTCTGAACTCTTAAATGTCTTGTGTTGCAAACAGTGTCATAGTGAAGTGCAGTTTTCTGAATCAACAATGTTTGGATTAGGATTTAAAATTGAAGTGACATGTGTTCGATGCAGAGAAGTCTCCAGCATCAATTCTAGCAAAAAAGTGGGTGAAAGTAATCGTGCATGGGAAGTGAACCGAAGGGCTGTAGTTGCATCTCATGCTCTTGGTGTTGGACATGCTGGACTTTCGACATTTTGTGGCATCATGGACTGCCCTAAGCCTATAGCTCAGTCTGCTTATGATTTCATCAATCAGCAGTTCAGTGAAGTGTGTGAAAGTGTTTCTAAGGAGTCTATGCGAGCTGTAGTACAAGAAGAAAGAGACTGAAGATGGTGCTCTTGGACTAAACATTTCTGGTGATGGCTCATGGAGGAAAAAAGGATTTTTATCGCTATAAGGATTTGCCATTAAGGAGTCAAAAGCAAAGGTTTGGCAAGGACTACGAAAAAAGATGAGTATTCTTCTCTATATTGTTTTAGCTGATTTTTATGGTTTTTGAAATATTAATTTATTTCATTTTTTTCAGTGGATATGACGCTAAGTTGGAATTCTATTTTTCTTCCATCAAATCAAGTTGGAGACTTCAACAAAATAATTAGGTAAGAATAAACATGCATTTTTTAGTATTAAATACAATAAATTAATCTAATGTTAAATAATCTTATTGCGTCAATCAACTCTAAAATCGAATTCAACCTATTATTTCTCAATGCTCTTCCTACTTCACCCTTTAATCTAAATTTTAGTAAACTCGTTAAATTTTTTGCATCAATATCATCAATTAAATTTTTCACGTCTTTCAATAATTCTGTAATCCGTATGTGACATATTTTTTCCATCAAAATCTGGTACATAACCAGCAATCTCTTTTAAACTTAATTTTATTGGCTTTCGTTCTGATTGGTCACCAGTGTGGCCAGCACCATTTGGAGCTATGTTCACCAAATTTTCACTAGAGCAATTTATTTGTACTTTAGCAACCTTACTAGTATCCTGAAACTCACTAACTTCAGAAATGTTCTCCTGTTCTATATTATTTAAATCAATTAAATCAGTATTGCATTTTTCAAATTGTTGTTCTATAACAGATCTATTATTGAATGTTTCAGAAATTTCTGTATTATTTTGAACTTCTATTGTTATAATATCTTTCACTATTGTATTTAAAAATTTATAAAATTCTAAATTTTCTGTCTTTTCAAAATTGCCCTTCTGTTTACTTATATCATCAATATTCTTAAAAAATGAATTACTCAATGAATCATACCCTTGGTCAAATGTAGGTAAAATATCTTTTGACATGCCTGTTATTAAACTTTGTTCAGCTTGAAAACCTCCAATATCTGAAAACCTATTACCACTTTCTACTTGAAATGTTTCATTTAAAATACTATTTGTAGTGTCAAAAAATTCCTCAGAACTAGCTTTATTTACTTTTGGCGTAGAATTTTGATTCCCCTTAACTATTGGACTTACAACTTTTTTAATAGCACCAGTATCAGAATTAATTTGATCCAATGATATTTTCCCTGAACTCGACGTTTTTATAGGCGATCTTTGTATTTTACTACTTCTTTTAAACGGATTTCTTGTTAAAGATTTTTCATTTTCTATTTGTTGCCGAGTTAATTTTCTAAATGGCAAGGAATCCTCAATGGTTTTATTATCCTTGTCACTCATTTGATTTTTTACTATACATAATTTGCTATATACTTTAAATATACTAGTTCGCCCTGAATATATCTGTCCACAATAAAAATCTATTCACGACGAGAATAATCGCCAATTCTAATTATATTCGTTTACAGAAATTGAGCCTGTCCGCATAAAATGAATTTATCCGCCTAAAATAATCGTGTCCGCAAAGTACGAACTTGTCCAAATAAATCTTATTTGTCCCCCGAAAATATATTTGTCTACTTTAAAAGTATATCCGTGACCAAAATATATCTCCGTAAAAGAAATCTGTCCACGTTAAAAAATGTCTGCTTCGAAAATTTGTGTCTGTTCTAACGATATTTGTCCGCGATACTGATATGTTTGCACAAGACAAAAATGTGTCCACACAATACAAAAATGTGTCCGCACAAGATAAAAGTATGTCCGCTTTAAAAATTTCTGTCCACTGTTTAGATATCCATGCTAAAGATTTGTGTCCACCATTTAGATTCGTGTCCGCAGTAACAATTTATATCCACGATAAAATATGTCCCGCTAAAATAATTTGTCCACGATAAAATAATATGTCCTGCTAAATAAATGTGTCCACGGTTCAGATGAGTCCGCACTCAAGAAATGTGTCCACACAAAAGTAGTATGTCCGTGATTGAATGTGTTCGCAGTTCAATGTGTCCGCGGTTCCGAATTTGTGTCCACGATTTGAATCTGTCCGCACAATTGATGTCCGCATTAAAAATTGTGTCCACTTAAAGAAATGAATCCGCGTTATATTGTGTCCGCGATTCTGCTGTGTCCACGCTACAGATTTCTGTCCGCGCTAAAAATTTGTGTCCGCGCTATGAAGATGTGTCCCTGTTTTAAATGTTCCGCGTTACAAAAATGTTGCCCCGCGACTCCAATGCGTCCGCGGTTAAAGAAAATTTGTAGTCCACTTTTCACGTTTTGCAACTTTGCAAATTTTTACCACCGATGGACTTACAAACTGCTCAAATTAAACCGTCGTATGTTCATTCACTATACGTATTGAATTATATGTCCTGACTTTTACTCAATTTGTTGATTAATAATTCCTTTTCCGCAAATTTCAATAAATTATCAAATTTAATTCATAGTTCTAATTGAGATTGCGATTTATCTACTTGCTCAACTTCTACTTTACTATCTTCAATTTTCGGTATTTGCAAAAATAAATCTATTTCACTATTTATTAATATTTTGCACTTCTTTTCTTTTTAATCACTTTACTTTGACAGTTTTCAAAACTCATTTGATTAATCGGAACAAAATTGGGAACAGTGACCGCTATTGAGCAGATCAAAGGATAGGCCGCTACTCAGCAGACCCAAGGAATAATTAGAGTGACCGCTACTAAGCAGGTCGAAGGAAAAGTCGCTACTAAGCAGACCTTGGAAAGGAAGGAAAATAGACTTAATTAATCAAATGATTATCTTTTTAATTTAATTATTTTTAGCTTTGCTATTCCTTGATCTATTTAATAAATTTTAGTATAAACAAACTATTATTTTTGCAATATTTCTATTAAAATAGCTAACTTGTTCGATTTGTATCGGAACCAAATTGTTATGTCCCACCTATACTCTCACCTCATGGGTAGGACATGTGTTTGAGAGAAATATATGTATTTTAATTATTTATTGAGAGCGCGTATAGACTTATGACAAATGGCTAGGTTTAGACTCGTTACCCGCTCTGATATGTATTTTAGTATAATTATTTGATTTACCTTTCCCCGTTTCTCTTGTCTTGTTTTGCTGCTTCTGCTGTCCTCGTCTTTTTCTTTCTGCTTACCCGTCGTATTTGAAATAATAGGTGATAGGTTGTTGAAAATGATGCACTCTCAGTTTTGCTTTTAGTATGATTTCTTATGTATTTCCTTTCACGATATTTTCCGATTACAATGTCACTTATTGAGTACTTGGTAGTACGACAAAATTTCCGCACATTTACGAACCGCGAGGTACGGAGTTCGGAATTAAACACGAGACTAATTAAAATGAGGCCAATTCGACTCTTTTAAAGCCTGAATATGTTTACCAAATCTTAAAGTGTAACGCTTAATAATCAGTTTTAAAAGTTTAGCGATTGCCGAATAAGTAACACTGCTGACTTGTGTTACTAGATTACAGCACGCATTCAAAATATAGTCTTTCGAAATTAACATTGTAATTCTCTTCGTTTTTTTTTGAATTTTGAAATATAGTTTAAATTAATAACCAATAGATTTGAAAATGAATAACGTCGTAGGACGTTACATCAGGTATCGAAAAGAACGATTGGAACGAAAATCAGTAGATGTAACCTGACTAACTAGCGTGTACTGATATTCGTTCCAATCATTCTTTTCAATACCTGAATATTTCGATTGCAAACTTTGCATATTGATAGATGATACCAAGACGGAGGGCAACTATCTTTTGAATTTGCGTAATTCGTTATATTTATTGTATGTAAGCACTTTTATATAGTATGGTTAGTGACACGTCATTAATGATTATCGGACCCCCTTAAGAAGAAGCGTAGTTACTACGCCAAATACTTAACCGTCATTTTAATTCCTTTTATTAAGTACGCCCAAGTCGAAGGCGAGAAATTAATTTAAGAAATCCACACTCGGGCTAAAAAGACTTCTCTCACCCTACGTAGATAATACACTATTTAGTTGTAGAGGACTTTCTCCTAAAACTTCAGCATGACCGCTTGAATATTCAATCCGCGCTTTTTTCGATGATAAAACAATAAGCCTTCCGTGTCGTAGTTATAGCTATACAACTTTAAAACGAGGCCTAACAGGAGCAACATGGCTTAGCGAATAGTAAATACAAACTTGTCATTAAAGAAATATTCGAATGTTAATTTGTTTTTTTTTTGTAAAGACCAATATAAGTTTGTAATTGTTAGTCTATTTTTCAATTTTGAATTTTAAAAGAAAATAAATTGTTTTTTGCCCCTTTTATTATTGTTTCCATTTTTGCAAAATTGCTCTTTGCATCTTATGATGGATAAAATTTAAATTCACAACAGGATAAAATGCAACCGACAAAGAATCAAATTATCTTACATTCCCAAAATAAATATTTAATCAGCTTTTAAGACTTTTTTTATTTATAAAAATCTTATATTTGTAAAAAGTTTTATAAATTTTAAAATAAATTGCCGATTGATTTGAAAAAAAAAATCAAGACTAAGCAGAATAATATATTTTTATCCGATTTTGAATAAAAAATCGAAACCTCAAAAATTTGAAATTATAGAAATAGAAAGATATATTAATCCTCAAACGAAATTATATAAAAATCAGATGAAGAGCTGAGATATGAAAGCGAAATTTTATAAATCCAAATATTTTGATAAACGACAATCTTTTTTAACTATTAATGACTGATTTTCTATGTTCTGTATACGGTTCTCGAGTGTAAAAATTTATGAAAATACAGCGTTTGTTATGTTCCGAATATTCTGGAGCAATTTTGATTGTTCTCGAATATTCGAAACATGGTACATTGTACGAAAAGCGTACTGCGCGCGAGCTGACGGTGTACTTCCTTAATGTCGACATTTGGCCTAAGGAATGTGCAACGTGAGCCGCAGTGCGATATGCTTCAAGTATACGGAGTATAGAGGGCAAGGGACGCGCAGGCGGAGGTTACAATCTCTGCCGTCAGCGCTAATTGTCGGCTGAAGGAGGCGATCGGCGACAATGTATTTAGTAAATGAGTCAGTCGCTCTTCAGCACTGCTCAGAGTTAGACATATTTTAGATAGATATACCTAGATATATGTACATAGTGACTATTATTCAATTGGACCAGAATAAAGGATTAATCTTGTAAGGAAAAGAGAAATAAAAAGTGTGAAGCCACCACTAAAAGGTTTAATCAGAATCATTAATCCCTTGGACCCACAATAGATAAATCAATCTATCAGTTAAGAGCAGACAGAGTGGCCCAAAATATACATACATATATACAAGAAAATATATAGAATTATTAATTCATCATCCATAAATCTACAACAACAATAAGGTAAGAACTCAGAAGTTAAATGTTCAAAATATTTAAAACCACAATAACAGAGTTGCTGCTCAAGACGGATTGACCATCCGTTGCTTGCGTAGCAAGCATTGAAAGCAAACTCTGAAAATAATATTATTAGCAAATATTGAGTGTAAATAAAACACTCATTATAGCAAATTGGAGGTCCCACCGAGATCGTGCTTTTAGATTGAGTGTCGGTTCTGTTGTTGTGGCTATAGTTTTAAGCGAATATAATAGTGATAGTAGGGAAATAGTCTAGCGTGCGAAAAAAGAGGCTGGCAGTGCGCGTGGCTTAGAGAAGGGAGCCGCCATGTTGGCCAGTAGTGTGAATGGCAGTGAGAGAGCTTGCCAGATTTAAACTTAGTCTGAAAAATTTTCAAAGTTAGTAGAGTTTTTTGTAAAAGTAAGTAAATAGTGCAAGTGTCCTGGGGGGCCCATGAATTATATAAAATTTGTTTTCATTCAAAGTGTAGTCTGTGAAAGTTCAAACAAACATATATTTTGAAGAGTTCATATATGTTTGTTTGAAAGGGAAGATAAAAAGGTAGAGGAAAAAGTTTATAGAAAAATTCAGGGGAAAGGGATAAATTAAATAAGAGCATAAGTGTCCCAAACAAATTTGATTATTTATTTATTGAGTAATCAGTGTACAAGGTATACGTATATGTAAGTGTGTTATGATAATGGTAATATATAGCATTGAGATGTTTGAGGAAATTGGTTGTTTTTATTTAGTGCAGTGTGATTAAATTTAATTTGAGTATTTGAATTCATTGAAGTCCTTGGAAAATTGATGATTGTGTCCAGATACGAGGGGGGCCTATGTAGAATTGTCCTGTTAAGTTTTTTGATGATCTGAAAATTGATAAAGTGGATTAGATGTACAATGAGGAATCAAATTAATGTATGAATTTGGAAATGTTGGTTTATTTTTGGTGTGATAAAGGCGTTTTAATTTCATAGAAGAGTTTTTGAATTTTTGTGAGAGTTGCGCCAGCATATAATTGTAAATTTGGAGCAATTGCAAAATATCAGATAGTGTCGAAACAGAATTTGATATTTTGATATTTGCTGATGCATTGAAAGTTGAATTCGAGACTTAGTGAGGTGTCGAAATGGATATTCAGCATTTTACGACATTGGCGATTAAAGAATTTTTGTGAACTCAGTATATGCTGAGTAATTGATTTTGCAATTTATGATTTTGAAATGAGTTTAGAGTAGGATAGAGAATGCAGTAGAGAAATGGATAATTGATTTATTTTTTTTTGAATAGTATATTTATTATAAATGCAAAGCATAGCCTGCGGGTATTGACGGATATAGAAGAAATCATTAGTTGAACTATTAAATAAAGAGTATTTATGAATTGAATTATTGAAAGAAATAGTAAAATGAGATAGAAAGTTGATTAATTGAAGAAAAGTTATTGAATTAATTGAATAAAGAGTGTTAATGTGTGTGAAGGGATTTAAGTGTCAGAAAGAGATAAAGATATAGTTTTGACAGGTTGAGGTTAAGTGAGTATTCAATAAGTGTTAGATTGAAGTAGATTAATGAGAAGATTAGTGAAGATTTATTGTATTGAAAGGAAAAGTGTTGTGTTAGTTGAAAATGGTGATTTTTCATTTATTGAATTAGTTTGAATTGAATTATTGGTAAAGACGAGGATATGGTAGATGCAAAGTGTGACGATAGTGTAGAATATTATAGATAAAGATAAAAGTAATTGAGGATTGAATTGTTTGATATTATCTTGTTTAATTTAAGGTGATTTGTGTATGAGGAAAAAATATTTTTGTGAAAAGTGCGAGGTTGTAGACTTGAAATTTTGGAAATTTTGATTTTGAAAGATGAATTGATGGTGTTTTTAGTGAATGAAAAGGATATTCGTGTATTGGATAGGTTGTTTGAATAGGAAGAGATTTTCAGTTTATTTTTGTGAAAATTGTTTGATTATTTGAAGGAAACGAGATCTGAGATTGATGATAGTGAGAGATTAGCGTCGAGAGTTGAAGTTTTTAAAGAAATTAGTGTATTTTTGAATATTTTATTTTTGAAAGGATTCAGGAGTAATAGGAAAAGTTATTGTTAGTGGAAACAGTGAGTAAAATTGTTTTGGTTAGAGGAAGTTGGTTGAGATGCGGGGATCTATGTAACGCACTTGGTGTGTCAAAGAAGAATCGAGTGATTTTGAGAGTTTTTTCAATTAAATTTGTGTAGAAGATTATAGGAGTAAGTGAGGGAAGTGATCAATAGATAATTGAGATTGTTTACTTACAAATTTTTCATTGTTTGTTGAAATATACAAGTTTTTGTAGTAGATGATCGTGTTTGGCTCTCGTCTCCAAGTTTTTCTGGAAAAAAGAAACAAAGCATATGTCACAAAGTATCGATTCTTTGTTTGGAAATAGGAATTGGTAGAATTATGAATTTAAATTGGTTTTTTGTACTTATCTAATAGTTTTGTGGTAGTTGATGTTGAGTCCGTAGAGATGATTTTCACTTGCACTTTTTCCCAGGATTTATGGAATGTTGAGTAGATTTGTGCACTGTACACTTGTAGAGGAGACACTGAAGATTATTTCAGTGTTTATTTAAACAATTTTAGTTTGTGTAAACTTGGCTTGTACGCGCGAGAGAGGTTAGCCAAGTCTAGTATTGAAAGACACCAATATATGTATACTGGTGCAGGGAGTTAAAATATAGGGAGAGAAAGTAACTAAGAGTGAGTTGGCACTAGTGTTTGAACTAGAGGGCGGCCATCTTGGAGCGCGAAGATTTGAATTTGAAGATAGAACTTAGTGAATTTTGAATGTTTTAGCATAAGGAAAATTTATATTTTATAATAATAATTAATAATAATATTTTTGAACAATAAATAATTATTTTTATGTATGCAATATTTATATATTTTTATAATTTTATATATTTTATGATTTATGTTTGAATGTGTAGTATACAAAGGGTATACTAATACATTAATAATAATAATAATTAATATTTATAATATATTTAATAATATGATAATATATGGGAATTTTTATTGTAAATTAGGGAATTATTTAAATAGTAGTTTTTTTGATATTGTGGGATATTGATTGTTTTTTTGAGTACTTTAAGTAAAGTAATTATAAATTATTGAGTTTTTGGAATAATTTAATTCATTAGTGGTTTTTTTTCTTCTTGATAACAATTATAGTTTTTATTGTTTTTTTAGCTACTCTTTAGTTTTTTTTGCAATTGAATATTTGTTGTGTTTTTTTTTGAATATTTTAAAATTGTTTTGAGGTAATTTATTTAAAGAAAAAGTAGAGCTATTTTGAAAAGATTTATTTGAATTAGTTGTGTATTTTTGAGGTATTTCAGTGGATTTAGTGTTAATTTATAGTATATTAATTTGGTCAAGATGACGGGTACAGGAGCAGGTGATACAACGGGTTTGGATGCCACGAGCACAGCGTTAATCAATGGATTGACGAACTCTTTCACACTAATGAATGTGATGAGTGGAATACCTAGTTTTGATGGAAAACATACAAGTTTGAGGAATTATATTCAAGATTTGAGGAATGCTAATGAATTGGTGACAGATTCAACGAGGCCACAGTTTATGAGAGGAGTGTTACAACGGATAACAGGACCAGCGAAGAAGAGTTTAAATAATAAAGAATTCAGAAATGTGGATGAGTTGATAAGGCATTTGAAGCAGAGGTTTGGTCCAGGAAGGGATTTTAGTTATTATAATAATAAAATACAGAGTATTAGAATGAGGCAACAAGATACAGTTGGTGATTTTTATGATGAATTAAATGTGTTGTTGAGTGGAGCGAGAAGTGTTTTAAGAGAATTGTATGGTGATGATTACAATGAAAATATGATGGAGCCTACACAGAAGGTGGCAATTGATAATTTTATTAGAGGATTACATCCAGGATTATCAGATAAAGTGGATGCATCGAAACCAGCTACGTTGACAGAAGCGTATGAAGAAGCAGTACGGCTTGAAGCTAGAATGGAAGCGAAAATAATCCCAGATACGAGACCTTACAGGGGAAGAGGTCATGATAATTATCATAGTAATGATAGAAATTTTCATCAACAATTTAATAGGAATCATAATGAACCAATGCATGGATTTGGAATGAATTATGTTGGATATTTGGAGGCTAAGGCACCAGAAGAGCAACAAAATAGTGGAGGTAATTGGCAGAATGAAGGTCAATATGGTAATAATGTTTATGGGCAACAGCAGCAGAATTTTAGAGGTAGAGGAGGTTACAGTAATTATCGTGGAGGTTATGGTAATTTTAGAGGAAATTTCAATAATTCATATGGAGGAAGTAGTAATCAGGTTAATGGTGGTAATAATTATAGAGGTAATTATAACAATTACAGAGGTAGTTATAATAATTATAGAGGTAATAATGATAATAATTTTAGAGGTAGAGGTGGATATAATAATTATAGAGGTGGTGTGAATCAAGGTAATAGAGATTGGAATTCTTGGAATAGTGAAGGTAATAGTGGATATAGTAGGAGGTTGTTTAATCCTCAGACGGGTAATTTTAACAATTATGTACAAAGACATCCAGATCAGAGAGAAAATGACAGCAGATTGCAACAAAATTGGAGAAGTCAAGGTCAGGGAGGAGAAGGTAATTCTGGTCATTTAAACTACCAGGAGGCTCGTCAAGGCAGAGTGGCGAGCCTATCACCAAAAGCATTGGAGCAGAAGCAGCAGCAACAACAAGAACAAGCGAGGAATTTAGATGTCAAGAATTATCAGCAACAAATAGAGTGTTTAATGCAACAGAAAGGGAAGCAGCAAGCACCAGTTATGTCTATTTTAACGGGGCGCAATCAGCAGAGTCATATGGTTCAGCCTACAAGACAAGATTTGGAGAATATTTTAAGGAAAAGGATAGAGTAACTGCAGTGCGAATTCATGTACCAATTGGAACAGTAAGATCGTGGGTGACGTTTATGGTTGATTGTGGAGCTGGTGTGAATTTGATCAAATTGGCAGTTTTAGATAAAGATATACCAATTGATACAGATGATGTTATTGGTTTAGGAGGAATAACGAGTCAGATTATATATACATTGGGTTCAGTTTATTTGAAAATTAGAAATTCAATTGCGAAGTTTAATGTGGTGTTAGATGAATTTCCAATAATGAATGATGGTATTTTGGGAAGAAGTTATTTGAGACAAGAAGAGGCTGTAATTTCTTATTATAGTAACACTTTGATGGTGGCAGGAGATGTAATGAATCCAATTCCATTTTTAATGGAGAATGAAGAGGAAGTGAATTATAATAGACAATGGTTACAGGTATAAAATGGAGATCGAAGGTTGTTATCAAAGGAATTGGTGAATGTAAATAATGCAGATGAAAGGGTTGGTAGTCAAATGATTAGTTCAGATAAGATGGTTTATAATATAAAAGCGAGAACGAGGCAAGTTATACAGATAAATTTGATTCATAGTGATTTGAAAGAAGGTTATGTTCCCAGGATTGATGTTGGTAATGAAAATGTGTTTTTGGGGGAAGGAGTAGTAGTCAATGAAGATGATTGTTATGTGACGATGCCGAACGACCAAATCGGCAACGTCGCATAACGCATAGCAAAGCTAAGAAGTGCACGAAGTACGTGCGAAACCGTAGCCAAATCGTACAAAGACAGGCGATAACGGTACCTCTCCGCCAGCCCTCGAAACGCTGACCGAGCGCTTCGCCCTCCCCAGCGCCGCCGGACTTCGCAAAGAGTCCATGGGTGCGAGAGAGAGCCAAGACGCTAATGAAGCGTGGAGAGGGATGGGGGAGAGGTAAAGACAATTAGTGGGAGAGAAAGTGACGCGCTCTCTCCCATGAAGAATTGCGCGCCCTCCGGCAGAGCGTCTAGAGCCCCCGAGCGGACTAGTCGTGTTTTTTTTGAGTAGATTTCTAACATTGTATTATTCATTTTCTCCATTTTTGGAAGCCTGCATGGCGGAAATAAAGATTCATAATTTTACGCGGTTGTGGTTCCAAGGTTTCTTTGCTCCTTCTATCTCGACTCCACGGACACCACAGGCCGATTGGAATTTGCGCTCCTGCTTGTTCATTTTTTCCATTTTCACCTCAAAGCTTTTTACGGCCATCTAGCCCAGCAAATCACGGGCATCACCAAGGTGAGAAATTATATTAAATATACTAATTATATTCAATCCATGCACATATTTCGTCCGCGCAGTAATTAATCGAAGTGTTGCCGAACGTTTCATATTTTCCCCCGCCCGATTGCATTAGCTTAAACGCAGTTGAACGCGCCCGCGCGTTCTCCGATTGTTTGCTCCCTCGTCTGATTTGTAGTTGATTCGAGCCTGCGCGCGCCGATACTTAACAATGATACTTGCAAGATTTTGGCTATAAATACAGATGAAAAGGACGTGACTATTGAGGTGAATCCGAGGGAGTTGATACCATTTGAGACGGAAGCTAATTTCTTAGAAGAACCGGATAGTGAGTTTGAAGGTCAAAGAATTGTAGATAATGCGGAGAGGTTACAAAGGGTAAAGGAGGTAGACGACAGCATTTGAATAGAGAAGAGTTACAGATAGTTGATGGTATATTGGAGGATTATTTAGATAGGTTTTTATTACCAGGAGATAAGTTGCCATGTACTGATATGATTCAGCATTATATATTTTTGGAGGACAACGTTCCAATCAATACTAAACAATATAGGCATCCGCCGAAACATAAACAGGTGGTAAAGGAGAGTGTTGAAAAGAAGCTGAAAGATAAGATCATTAGAGAATCGAATTCGCCGTGTAATTCTCCGATATGGATTGTGCCGAAAAAACCAGATAGTCATGGTAATCCGAGGTGGCGAATGGTTATTGATTTCAGAGAATTGAATAAGAAGACTATTAGAGATGCTTATCCATTACCAAATATTGCTGATATTATGGATCAATTAGGAGGAGCAATTTATTTTTCAATTTTTGATTTGGCGAGTGGTTTTCAACAAATTCCTATGGCACCGGAGGATTGTTATAAAACAGCTTTTTCAACAATTAATGGACATTATGAGTATACACGCATGCCAGAAGGTTTAAAAAATGCAACTGCGACGTTTCAGAGATTGATGGAGAAGGTTTTGAGAGGTTTGCAAAATATAGAAATGTTGGTATATTTGGATGATATAATTGTTTACAGCAGAGATTTGACTGAACATGAATCGAGGATAAGAAAATTGATGGAGAGATTGAGGGAAGCGAAATTGGTATTACAACCTGATAAGGTGGAGTTTTTCAGGACGGAGGTAGCATTTTTAGGACACATTATTAGTGCAAGAGGAATAGAACCGAATCCGCAGAAAGTAGAAGCGATTACAAAGTTGGCGACACCGAAAAGTGGTAAAAGTGTGCGAGAAATTTTGGGTATGTTTGGTTATTATAGGAAGTATATCAAAGATTTTGCAGTGATTGAGAGGCCTATGAGGAATTTGGTGAAAGATGGTGTGAAGTTTGAGTGGACAGAAGATTGTGAGAAGAGTTTTCAAACGTTGAAGGAATGTTTGATAAATCCGCCTATTTTACAGTTTCCAGATTTTGAAAAGGAGTTTATTTTGACAACTGATGCTTCAGATATAGCGATTGGTGCGGTTTTGAGTCAAGAGAAAGATGGATTTGAACATCCTATTCAGTTTTTATCGAGAACATTGACTAAAGCTGAGAAAAATTATTCAACGACTGAAAAGGAGTGTTTGGCTGTGTTGTATGCGTTACATCAGTTTAGACCGTATCTGTTGTGTAAAAAGTTTACGTTAGTTTGTGATCATGAACCATTGAATTGGATGCATACGAGGAAAGATCCAGGACAAAGGCTTATGAGATGGATGTTTAGATTTACAGGGTACGAATATACTTTTAAATATAAGCCTGGAAAGTTGAATAAGAATGCAGATGCTCTTTCGAGGAATCCGCCAGAAATTAGTGAAGAACAGATAAATAAGAATTTACCAGGAATTAAGATGATGATAATAGAGGAAAAGGAAAAATCTGATAATGATAAGGCGAAGAGTATTGTGTCATCAGTGAAAAGCAAAATTTTTAATAGAAGTAGAGTGCAATCTGAAGTTGAAGAAGTGAAAAGATCGAGAGGTAGACCTGTAGGAGCGAAGACTAATAAAATGGCACCAGAGTTAGATCATAGTGTTATTGCTCAGAGGACTAGGAACAAGGTTCAGGCTACGTCTAAAGTTGCAGAATATATTAAACAAGGGAGCTTTACCGAAGTCAACGAGATCAGTGAAAAGATCGCAAAGTGAGAGAGTTTCATCGAGGTCAACGTTATCAAAATCTAATGATTTGGAGAATAGTGATAGTGATTCAAATGTATCAATGAAAGTGAATTCATCGAGAGGGAGATTGAGTACGACAGCATTATCATCAACAGGGATTTATAGTAGTGAAAAGGAGAAACCGCCTTTGAAAGATCCTAGATATAGTGGGATTAGAATGGAAAAGACGACAGATGTTTCAGATGTAGAAGGCAGTGGTACTGATGAAGGTGAACAGAATAGAACTGTGAGGAACATTGGAATAGATGTGAGTGAAGTTAGTCAATCTGAGAGTAGAATGATTACAGAAAGTGATAGTGAGCGGAGTATTTCTATTAGAACGAGTTTGAGTAGAAGAGAGGTGGAAGAAGCTAGTAGGAAGTTAGAAGAAAGTATGGCTAGACATCAAAATGAAGACGTTGGAGTAGAAGAGGAGGATAAAGATTATGATATACCTATTACGCATTTTTCTGAGGATGAAGAAGTGAATGATGAGATGAGGTTTAGGTTGCATGAGTTGAATCCGCATTATGGTACTGTTCAAATGGATGAAGTTTTGGGAGAAAGAGTTAGAGAATTAATAGATAAAACACAGGAGAAGGTACAGAAGAGATTGGATAATGTGAGAGATTCTTTATCAGATAGAGATACATCGGCAACGAGTGAAATAATGATATTTCCACCTAGAGGGAGAATTTCAGAGACAACAAAGATAGGTGATATTAAACCACAAGCGAAGAGTACACCTGGTAGATTGGGAGATGTTAGAGGGAGGTCTAATGTGCTTGCTGATGTGAAAGAAAGGGAAGAAAATACTTATAATATTGAGTATTCTAAACCAGCGGAAGATACGTTACCTGTGATATTGATGCCAGATGTGAATGATTTGAATGATTTGAATAAATATGATAGTGGAGAGTCTGATAGAGGAAAGAGAGAATATGATACAATTGAGGAAAGGTTAGTAGAATCAGTGAAGGGGAGTAATGTGTTGAGTGTGAGGGATTGTTTGACTTATAAGAAGGATAATATAGTTCATTTTATAACTAGAGATTGTGAGGCAGATACGTCAATAACGAGATTGTTGAATGATATTGGTGCAATAGATTTATTTAATTTGAAAAAGAAGAAACCTTTTGTGGGTCAGATATTAATTACGCCGTATAAGAAGTATAATGTTTTTTCTTTAGTAGTGAAGGAAAAGCAGTTTAGTGTAGTAACCTTGGAAAATGTGAATAAGTGTTTGGGTAACTTGAGAAGAGTTTTGGATTACAGGCATGTTGAGAGTTTCAGAATTTCCAGGAAAGGAGATTTAACGGATATATTGGAGCCTGGGTTGATGAGTGAATTATTGAAGAGGCATTTTGATAATTCGAATATTGTTGTGACGGTTTGTTATGGAAAAGTGGAGTTACCAGCTGAAAAGAACAGGAGGAAAATAATAAGTACGTTACATGATAGTTTGACAGGAGGACATAAAGGGATTAATCAAACTTATCAGAAGATAAGGGAGAGATTTTATTGGCCAGGTATGAGAAACGATATTCAAAATTATATAAGGAAGTGCAGTGGTTGTCAAGAGCAAAAGATTGAGAGGTTCAAGATAAGGGAGCCGATGAGTATAACGGATACGCCAATTGAAGCGTTCGATAAGGTTTCAATTGATACGGTTGGTAAATTGAGAATAACGCCGAGTGGGAATCAGCATCTGTTGACCATGCAATGTAATTTGACTAAATATTTAATTGCAATTCCAATTAAAAATTTATATGCGACCACTATTGCAGATGCTTTAGCGAGGCATTTGATTTGTAGATTTGGGGCACCGCGAGCAATTTTATCAGATAGGGGTACTAGTTTTTTGTCGGATATAGTAGAATCAATGTTGAAAATTTTTAAAATAGATCATTTAAAGACATCAGGTTATAGACCGCAAACGAATGGTTCTTTAGAGAGGAGTCATGCACCGTTAGTTGAATTTATTAGAATTTATTCTCAAAAGTATGATGATTGGGATAAATTAGCGCCTTTTGCTACGTTTACTTATAATACGAGTGTTCATACGGTAACGAATTTTACGCCTTTTGAATTAGTTTTTGGGAGAGTAGCGCGTTTACCAATTAAAATTCCGTCGGATGAAAAATTGAGAACTTATCATACTTATATTAGAGATTTAGTGTTGCGTTTGAATGAAATGAAGATTTTAGCGGGAGAAAAGCAGATTGTAGAAAAATTGAAATCAAAAGAGAGATATGATAAAAAGACTAAAGAGTTTAAGGGTAAAGTAGGGGGGTATGCTCGTATTATTAAGGAAGTGAGGACCAATAAATTTGACCCATATAGAAGTCAACCTTTAAAAATTGTGGAGTTTGTTGGGAGAAAGAATGTAATATTGGAGTATCCTGATGGGAGGCGAATTAGGAAGCATATTGATAAGTTAAAGGTTGCAGAGGAGGATCATAATTTTGATGAATCAGAATTTTCTGGTTATTAATTATAATATAATTACAGGATGAAGTGTTTAGTTGGAATGTTTATATTACTGAGTGTAATGAAGACCATGAATAGTGGACCTATATTTCAAAATGAAATATTGACCCCGAATCCTGGAATTTATTTTGAGAAATTGGGAAATGTTCGAACAGAACGTGCTTTTTGGAAGATTAAAATCTTCATTAAAGTGGATGAATTTTTATCATTTCATGGACCTGTGAAACATTATAAGGAGTTAATGGAGGAATGTTCACAGTTTGTAGACCAAACCAAATGCAGAAGTGCATTGGATGCAGATATAATTGAATTGAAAGAACAAAATTTGAATGAACTTCAGGAAAAGATACGTGATACTGTTACGACTATTGGACAAGTTCAATTTCCTATAGTTAAGGACCCGAGTAGTATTAGAATGAAGAGATTGATTCCATTAGGAATAGTTGGTAGTGTGAGTAAGAGTTTGTTTGGATTAGTAACTTCTGATGATATTGACAGTGTTAACAAAAATATAGACCAAGTGTTTTTAGATCAAACAGAGATGGTACATTTAATGGAGGAAAATTCTCATATTGTTTCGACCCAATTTGAAGAGTTGTTTAATGTAACTAGGAATCATCAGATTGTTTTACAAGCTTTTCAGGTATCTTTGAAAGGAATGATGGATAAGTTAAATAAGGAAAACGAGCAGTTAATGTATTTAATGTATAATACAGCATATGTGAGGAGGTTAGATTCACATATGGACCATTTGATTCGGAGTAATGAGAAAATTCTGGATGTTTTGAGGAAATTGAAGGAGGGGAGAGTTCATTCAGAATTAATTAAAGCAGATGTTTTAGATAAAATAGTTGGAGATATACAGAAATTTAGTGGTGATTTAGATTTTCCAATTCCGGTGGAGCATATCAGGAGTGAGGAAATTGTGAAGATTTCGAAAGTAGATGCAATTCATCAGGATGGCAAGACCATAATAATTTTATATGTACCTTTAGTTGATAGAATTTCTTATCAATTATATAAAATGCATAGTGTTAACATACCACAAGTGATTAATCAGAATATTAAAGGATCATTATATATTCAATCATCTCATGAATATTTAGCTTTGAGCAGTGATCAGGAGAAATATTTTAAGTTTGATCAAGACCCAGATGTAATATGTATAAAGACCCATTATGCACATATTTGTCCAGCATTAGAAGCGTTACAAGATACTTCAGCTTCGAGAGACTGTGAAGTCAATTTGTTATTGAATCCACATAAAAAGGAGTTTGATAATTGTGATATCAAATATCAAAATTATTTTAGGACCCAATGGAAGTATTTGAGTAGTGATAAATCTTGGTTGTATTCAATGTGTGAGTCTGAAAAAGTGAGGATTACATGTATGGATAATCAAGAGGTGAATTTAATGCTGAATGATACAGGAGTTTTAAGACTAGCTTCTGGATGCAAAGGAAGAACAGATAGTGTTGTAATATTTGGAGAAGAGATCAGAAATGATGAAAATTTGTATGTGTATAGACCAGATATTAGTTTGAAATTCAATGAAATATATGAAATATTTAATAAATATCATTCGTATGAAATGAATGATGATGAGATGAAAGAGATCATTGGACCAGTGCTTACTTCAGATAAAGTGAAATCATTACATGATATTATGATTGAAATGGACCATATAGGGAAGCATAGGAGAGAGAGTTATAGGTTCGAATAAAATGTTTTATGGAGGGTTGAGTTTGCAATTGATAATGATTATATTAATAGTTGGATTAATTGTTGGGATGAAATGTGGGGTAAAATTTCCATGTTTGAGACAAAAGATTAATGAGAAATGTTATGATCATGAGTATAGAGTAGTGAGGAAAAAATGGAGGAATCGGTCGGGAAGGGTTGATTCTGGTAAAGGTCGTGAGATGAAGGAAGTTGGTGTAGGAGATGATAAAATTGTTATTGACCCAAGTCATAGTATCGTGAATGATTCACATGAAGTTAGCGTTGATAAGGATGATGTTGTTTTTAAACATAATGCTGAGCATTAGTGTTATATATTGGACCAAAATGTTTTTTCATATAGACCCAAATGAATTTTTATGATATGATGTTTTCATCTGTTGTAAATAGACCAATTTGACCCATGTGTTTGTCTTTGTGTTTTTGTTTCTTTTTGTTTTTTTTGTATTTTATTGTTGTATATGTAAATTGCAGGAACGTAGAGATGTATCGCAGAGATTTAGAAATGTTACATCGTAGATCAGTAATATTTTATTTCAAAGGATATGCGTCATTGACTCAGATGATGGATATGATACCACAAATTCCATTACCTGAGGCAGTTTATTTCAAACGTGTGATGAGAATTAAGAATATGAAGTATGTTAATAAGGTTATTGTAAGATATGACAATGAAGAAACTGCGAATATTGTGCAGAGAAGGAAGCAGGATCAATTTTATAACAATATTGGACCATTTGATTTTGAATTTTATGATAAGGATAACATCAGTAATGAGTTTTCATTGTCTAAAATTACGAATGAAGCAGCTAGGAACTATGAGAAGAATGTTTTGACCAAGAAGAACAAAAATTTTAGACCAAGACCAAATGTGCTTGAATTAGTTAAAGAACCGAAAGTGAGATCGGAGGTGCATTCTGTTAAAAAGGAAAGACCTGTGAAGAAGGGTAATAGATTGTTTTGTTTATTGCCGTGGGAAGGAACAGATGCAGAGAAGGATGAAATGTTCTTTAAACATTTTATGCAATTTGGCAGTATTAATTATTATGAGACTGTGCGTAATAAGCAGGAAGACTGTGCTTTGGTTTTGTGCAGTATTTTACGGATGCTGATGCTGAACATGCTATGCAGAAGTGTAATCAAATATATAGACCAACTGTTGCTGCATTGAAAAAGGACCCGAAGAATAAGTTTCCTGTGGGAATGAAGAAATTTCATGATTTGTGTGGACAAGAGATTGATGTGCATGTATTTGCATTACATGAAGATACATGTTGGAAGGTGTTACAGTATAAGAAGAACATGGAAAAGGTGAAATTTTTGGGAAAGGACAAGGCAGTTGAAGATCTCAGAGATGTCATTTTGTTAAGGAAAAGATCTAGGAGCAATGATGAGAAAGATAGGGTGATATGTGAAAAGATAGGAGCGTTAGAGGTGAATAGAATGACATCATCTGAGCCAGGACCCTCTGGTTTACAGAGCAAAAATAGTGATGATGACGACCATTTAATGATTTGTACGATGGAGGAGGATGAATTGTTGGAGTCAGATGATGATGAAGAACCTAGTATTCTTAGGAAAATTGTTGTTGATTCGGATAATAAACTTTCTATACTTTAATTGACCCATTTGTTTTTGTTTTTGACCATTGGATTTTGTATGGTTTGGACCCCATACGAAATTCTTATTTGAAAATTTTAAAACCAATAAGATTTAGGACCATAAATAGATAGATATAGACTAGGATTTAATATAAGTTTTGACCCTTATATTTTATCGATAATTTGGACCCTTCTTGATTATAAGATAGAAGTTAATGCATGCGGATAGAATTATGGAGTTTTAATAACAAAATTTAATGGTATATATTGTTTTAATTGTTTTCAGATGAACCACGTGTTGAGTTTACACTCTTTGGAGTTAATCTCTACTTTTACTATAAAGGTAGTTTTCATTGGGCCCAAGGAAAGAGTTGAAAGGATTTTTAAGACGTTTGGTGGTTGCAGCATAGAATTTGAGGAGATCACTGAGGGTCATGCCATAGCTACGATTGTGTACCACAGGGCGTCGCATGCCATTGCAGCGCGTTCTATGAAACAATTTGTAATATCTTTGGGCATGGAGATGACACAAGAGATGATAGCAAGGATGGACCAGCAGTTGAATTCTTATGCTGGCAACAAGGTGATTGATTGGACCACTGATGTGGAGATTTATGTAATAAGCGCCACGTCAATGATATGTTGGAGGTCCAATATGAGGGACAGAAGAAGAATGTGGAGGAAATTTTTAAAGGAATCGGGGAGTGCAATATTGCACATTCTGATAGGACGGTTGTGGCAGCAGGGAGGACCAAGTCAATAGTCCATGTAAATTTGACCGGTTGAGTCATGTTGATGAGGCCATGAGGATTCATGCATCTCAAGCCGGCAATTACAATGATGACTAGGGAGAAAAATGGACCAAGCAATTGGAGAGGATGGCAGCCTTACGTCGTTTTCGGAGTCAGGCAGATAAGCCAGTTGTGTCTCAGAGAGTTGGAGCGACCAGCAGGAGGGGACTATCGTCGTACTGCTCAAGGCGTGGTACC
>JACCIB010001052.1:0-60151 GCA_018906965.1 Philotrypesis tridentata
TCCCTCTTGAGTCAAGGGGACATAGGAAAGGATCGACCTATAGCCTATGTGTCTCGAGTGTTATCCGATACTGAGAGCCGATACGATTCTTATTCGAGAGAAGCGCTAGCTATTCTCTACGCGGTATCTCAATTTCGACCATATTTATTAGGTCGACATTTTACAATTGTAACAGATTGTAAACCGTTAGTGTGGTTTAAGAAATCAACGGATTTAACAACAAAGGTAAGCAGATGGCGTATAATTGAACGCATATGACTATGACATCGTATACAAAAGCGGTAAAAACAATAACTAATGCGATGCTCTCTCACGAAATCCAGTTACCACGAACAAGCCGAGAGGAGGAGATCGACGAGAAGCTAGTCTTAGCAGTACAAACCCGTACGAGGGCGGGAAAAATACCAGTTCCTAATTAACAGGGACAAAAGACCGAAGAAGGCAAATCGATCACGAGAAGAAATAAACCAAGAAAAATTAATAAAAACAGATGAGGTGAATCGATTGCCACCGTTACCCGAAGCAACTATTGGGCAAGAAAATGACAATGAAAATGTTGACGAGAATGAAAGTTCACCACTATCAGGCGAAACGAGAAGTGAATCTGTACTCGAGGACACCTTTTGCAATGAAGATGAAATAAGGGAGCGGAGTGATCACGAGGTACGAAGAGAGGAAAATTTGTGGAATGCAGAGAGCAACTATACATGCGAAAAGACAATTACATATATTTTATCGATACTCAAGGTAATCCGTGCGACGCAGGAGCGGTGCAATTATCATCAAGAAAATTTTTACAAAAATTTGCAAACCTAGAGCCAGGTGAAATCAAGTGCACTACAAGAAATAATCGGCAACTTTTCGCAGCAGTAATAAGGAGCACAACATCCGCAAGCACTACAAAAATTCGAAAGAATTTGATTGATACCTTTGAAGTATTAAAGGCATTGATAATAAAAAAGGGATTACGTTCCGTGAGTATAGCAAAAAGCCCTAACGATGAAAACGTAGAATGGAAGGAAATAGTACAACTAATGCGTAAGGCTCTAGAGAATGTGCAAATAAAGGTCATAATCTGCCTGGGTATAATCAAATACATCGAAGAGCAAGATCGAAGCAAAATCATTAAAGAAATGCATTGCACCGCTGTAGGAGGACATCGAGGAATCACCAAAACATATCGACGAATTAAACAGCGATATTTTTAGGAAATTCTCAAGGAGGACGTGCAAAATTTCATACGTGCGTGTGTCACGTGTCAAGTGAAGAAATTGGTAAGGGTTTAAAACAAAACAACCCATGCAAATCACTGATACTCCACACTCACCTATGGATAAAGTAAGTCTCGACATTGTTGGACCATTTCCAGTAACAGAAAATGGCCACAACAATATATTAACAATACAGTGTAATTTTTCAAAATATTGTATGGCAATACCTTTGAAAGATGCAACAGCAACATCAGTAGCCGATGCATTTGTCAGAAGATTCATATGCATTTTTGGAGCCCCAGTAACGAATCTGACCGATCAGGGGAGCAACTTTATGTCAAAATTATTGCAGAGAGTTGCAAAAAAGTTCAAAATTAAGCAAGTGAAAACGATAGCCTATCATCCACAGGCTAATGGTTCGCTGGAACGCTCACATCATGCGTTAGCTGAATATTTAAAAACCATTATGACCAATGAGTCCTGGGACGAGTTATTGGAACTCGCAACTTTATGCACAAATACCGTTCCACATGAAGGTCATTCTTTCACTCCCTATGAATTAGTATTTGGAAGAATGGCACGACTACCCTCGAGTGATCCGCTAGAGAAGGAGGATCAACCCCCAACTTACAATGATTATGTTACAAATCTTAATTAAAAGTTATATGATTTGCAACGAATTGCCAGAGAAAAATTAATTGATTCAAAAATCAAATCCAAATATTACTATGACCGCAAAGTAAATCCGCAAGAGTTTAGAATAGGCGATAATGTATGGCTATTAAAAGGAGGAAAGCAATATAAACTAGGAGATCAGTACGAAGGTCCATATACCGTCCTGGACATCTTCAATGGGCAGCGCAACATTAAATACGTATGAAAAATAGAAAAATAAAAACCGTCAATGCCAATCGACTCCGAATTTCGCATGTTGAACCATCGCAAGATTAAGAAGTTTATAATATACAATTTCTCGATTACCAATGTTAAAAATCTCATGTATTACTTCAGGTATCAGGAGAGAAACAGCATGAAAAGCAAACAATGTGTGGAATTACTGATACAACGTTTCCATGGCATATATTGGACAACAAAAGGCCGGAAGGAGAGCGAATGCAATCGAGAAGAAGTAAAAAACTGCTCATTACAAACATGGAGAAAATGGTGGGACGACGACAGGATACGAGAAGACGTGACAAGCAGGATCGAGATAAATGCTTTCTGGAGAAGGCACAATAGAGAAATGCTCAGTAGAGCCATAAATGATGGCTATTGGAAGATTAGTCATGACATCGAACTATGGGACGACCGAGATCTGTTCGACTTGAATCGATTATTTTTTTAAAAGAATGGCGACATTTGGAAGTGTTATGATGAAGAGAATGCCGTCGAGATATTTGACCTAAACATGTTATTTCGCAATTTTTCTATAAGACCAACAGAGTGCCTGGATTGTTGCACCGAACAAGGAGCTAAAGAAGACTATGATCTCTGCAGACTGTGTGATTGCTGCAGGTATTTAGAAGGCCTATACGAGGTACAGAGAGAGAACGAAGAAAAGAGACAGATGAGGCAACAAAACATGAGTACAATAATGAGTTACAGTCTGAGGCTACAACAACGAAAACGAAGTTCACCCAAGAATAACATTGAACAAACAGCATCTATTCTGTATAATAACAGTGAGTACTTTCGACAAACAATAAAGAGAGTACATTTACAAATGCAAATGGGAAATCGTAAAGTCATGGAGCGACGAAAAAACAACAGGAAGGCGCTCCAACAAATGCAACATCGAGAGATGGGAGAAAAAGAGTATGTACCGCGACCGTGGGTTAATCATATAAGATATACTTACCGCATACAGCTCCTAAGAGAAATGTCTTATTTGAAAATGAACTGGAGAGTAAGATATGGCACTGTTACGGAGTTGGCGGAGGAAGGATATTTTTACACGGGAATATGTGACGTAATATGCTGTTTCGCGTGCCAATCTGTTATAAGGGCGGAAGGGTCATCAGTAGCAACCCGGTTGGCAAGACACCATGAGAAAAACTAATTATGTCCACTCATTGCAGGATTTCCATGCAGCAACGTTGTTCAAATACTGGATCTCACAGGAATGGATGAATCAATCATAGGAGTACGAACAGCCATCCATAATCTACCAAGAGCTCAATTTTTGGAGGGACGACTTAACGAAGGATACGGTACGGAAATGGATAGACCAAGAGACAACGAAGAAGGATATCTGCATATCAGCAACTTAGAACTTCCTTTTGGAAAGAAAGGGTTCGCAAACAAAAAAACACACGGAAAATGCGAAACGTGCAAAAAAGGAATTAAAGTGGCGAGAACTTGCAGGTATTGCAATAACGTGGAAAGGGAGATTTTTGAAAATCACTCATACACCATATGCATGGCATGTCCTAACGAAGTGCACCAAAAAAAGTCTATTCTTTAGAACAGAGTGTTATGATTGCGAATACATGAGGGGACAGTTAACTAGAGATCCTCTTTTTTACGATTACGAATACCGAACCGTTTTCAATGAACTTACATATTACAGAAACGAATATGAGAGTACAGATGACGAAAGCGACATTTGAACCATTGCAATAACTATTTAAGGAAAATAAAACTAACCATAGAAGTACGATCGACAATCATTTCGTTCTCTTTTTCAGAAAAAGAAAGAAAAAGAAAAAAAAACAAGATGAAGTTACAAATAACATATCTGCTCATTTGGAGTATCGTATATCGAGCTGGAGCATATCAACTGAACGATCCAGAAGATTATACCGAACACGCGGGTATAATTTTCGAGAAGAAACAAAACATAATCTTCACGGAAGGATACACGGAAGTACTGATAAAAATTAATTTACCAATAAATCAAACGGATTTGAAGGAGATCAGGATCAAGTTAACATCAATGCTAGCTATAGCGATAGCCGATGCTCCAGAAAAATTCAAAGATGATGAAGGTAAATTATGGCCTATTCATCAAAATATTAATATTCTTCAAGAAAAACTGAGTTTAATAGAAAATTTCATAAAAAAAGAAGCGACATTAACAAACAAGGAAAACAACTTCCCGGATATGATCATGGAACATGAATCTGTCAAATTATTAAAGGCATTACCTGACATAAAAAAAGAAATAATGAATGACATGGAGAAAATTTCAACACCAGAAAAAAGACCCTTGACGCTGGTATTATAAGAAAAAATCGCAAAGGTCATACGATCATCGGTGGACCAAGTAACTGAGAAGCTGGATCACCATTTAGCAACACTAACAGCACTTGTAGAGGATATACAGCAGCTGAAAAAGGATAAGTTGGCTCCAAATTTTATAAATAGCAGGCAATATCAACAAATTAGTCATGTATTAAGTCGAAGCTATAGATCATGCAACATTCTACGAATAAATATGAACAGCCAAACAGATATCAACAAAAACATTGGAATGACCTACAAATCTTTAAATAAAAATCTGGAGGTAAGCCTACGATTCACCTGCATTCCGAAAGGAAAAGCTAATCTATATAGAAAATATGCTATCGACATACCGCAAAAAGGACTACAGGCTAGTCTCCATATCCAACCAACGACACCATATATGATCGTAAAAGAAAATTACGTAAAACACATCGAATGGCAGGAACTAGACAAATGTTCCATTAGTAATGAGGAAATTACATGTCTAGATCAATGGTTTTATTTCAAGGAAGAAAAAGATTGTGAAGGTGATTTGCTCTTGAATCCAGCACAAGTTAATTGGAATCAGTGCAGTATTATTTATAAAAATACTGTTGAAGATTATGTGCAATTTTTATACTCCACACAACAAATAATATATATATTACGTCAACCCGAAAATATCACTTACACATGCAACAACAATAGACAAGGTAACGAAACCCTACAAAATTCCGGTATTGTAAGAATTGAACCCAATTGTAACATAAAGTTAAAAGGGTTGGAAATCAGTGGAAATTCAAGAGTTCCAAAAGGCAATATGATATGGCCAAGAGCCAGTATGCAAATATATAACATAACCGATATCCTTGAAAAACGGGAAATGCGCAATACATTTGTACAAATGAGCGGAGAGATAAGAGAAAGAAATTTATGGCATTTCATAGGAGAAGTGCAAATGACTGTTCGATCCGAAAGGATACACAGCATAAATGAAATAGTTTTGCGAGCCTTAGTAATTGTGACAATATTATTGATAATAGGAACGCTCGCCAATACAATAATTACGCAGCATAGAAGCAACAAATACGTTACAAAAAGAGCATTACGAAAAAGAGACAGGAAAACTGAAGGACAGTACGGACAATTGAACGTTACAACCTCTGATTGCTAAAGACTTTGCCATATTGTAACCATCCATATATTCATATATACACACACACACACACATACATATATATATATATATATATATATATATATATATATATAAAATTTTAAATTATATTTATAATAAAAATGAGATACAAGAAAAAGCAATAGAAATCGTTTATTAAAGATGAAATCATTATGGTATGGACTCATGATCCTGATGACAGGAGTGAAAGCAGTATATGGATTATACGGGTATGATTGCGGAGATCACCTCTCAAATTTGACAACCATTTCATTGATCAATGTTGGCGATTGTGAAGTAAAAAAGCCACATTAGATGTACAACGAAACTACGGACAACTATTACAATTAAATGATTATACAACAGCTCACGTTTACAAATGTGCTATCAAATTGAACAGAGTGGTAACGTATTGTGGTATACATCACCACGCATCCCGGGTATTAAACGGAGAGCTGGGATATTTCATAAACTTGACACCAGAAGAATGCAGAAGCATACAAGCCAAAAAGAGTTATCTGATAGGAAAAACCAGGATAGGTCAGATCGGGAGAAATGCAACAACGATAAGACCGGTCATTCTGGCGGGAAAAGCAGATAAAGATGGATATTGTCAAGGAGAATCGTACTCCGACGAATACGGATCATGGGAAAGCGCTTGCGTAGCAAGACACGCGAGTATAATACTGCAAGATTGTACAACATTAGTGCACCTTGAATCCAACCGAATAATCCTTAAATCAGGGGTGAGATGCTCATTCAAAGATCTGCAATGCATCGACCACGACGGAGCACAAGTTTTTTGGGACCAGGTACCTGAAGATTTTTGTGGAATAAAAGCATATTCGGTATTGTATGAAGGATACCTCGATAAAATCAATGATACCGAAAATAATAAAATAATGTACTCCGTCGAATCAGGAGACAAAACCTTTGTACTATGGAAGAAAGGAGAAGTGGACAAATGCGGATACAAATTCTACGGCACCGAGCATCCAAAATTATTCGTTATAGAGGACATCAGGAAGCAGCAGCTGATCGAGAAAGTACCTATAAGCACTGCGAATTTGGATATGTTCGCTTATGTAAACTCAAAATTTCTATACATAGAGAAATACATCAGCGGACAAATTCAAAGTATGTATTATAAGATCTTGAAACAAGAATGCGAAATTGAAAGAAAAGTATTAAAGAACGCAATATCGATCGCGACGCTTTCTCCCGAGCAATTCGGATATCGATTAATGGAGGAATAAGGGTATATCGGAGTAGTAGCCGGCGAAGTTGTACACTTATTAAAATGTATTCGAGTCGAAGTTCAATTAAGAAATACCACTAAATGTTACGGTCAGTTACCGGTTCGTCGCGGAAACGAAGATTTGTTCTTGTCCTCACAAACGCGAATTTTCGTTCGGACCGGTACCGAACTTAGCTGCGATACGCGAATTACCGCAATGTTCCAATTCGGTGAAAAATGGTTTAAAATGCTTCCGATGCCCGTGGAAGGATCTCCACCGGAAGTTCTGAGACCACAAGTAAAACCTACGTGGAAATACATGAGTCCGGATACTCTGGCGATAGGTGGAATTTACGGAGAAAAAGATCTTACACGGTTAAGAGATATGATCCTTTTTCCGGTAGAAAAGCCTACCGCCCTTATCAAAATAATGTGCAGATATTTATGCAGAGATTTCTGCAGAACTCTCTGTAGAGCTCTGCAGAGCAATCTGCAGGGTTCCCTACAGATGGTCCAAATTCTCTGCAGAGGAACAATGTCAATGCTTCGGAAGTAATTTCTGTAGAATTTTCTGCAGAGATTACTACACAGATTACTGCAGAGATTTCTGCATTGTAATTACTTCTGCAGAGAATTTGGACCTCCTACAGAGAACCCTGCATATAGCTCTGCAGAGCCCTGCAGAGAATTCTGCAGAGATCTCTGCATAAATATCTGCACATTATTTTGATAAGGGCGTATTGAACCAAATCGCTCAGGGAATGACAGGGAAGGGAGGTAGACAGGAAGGTATCGGAATTCTGCATTTATTGGATGAACAAACCATGACTCAATTAGTAAAAAGCACATGGGACCGAATGTGGTCCAGCTTTTTGGCCTTTGGAATAGCCAGTGCCGGTATAATAGGAATAATCCTAATTTGCAGAATTGTGAAACTTCTAATCGATACGGTTATTCACGGATACGCAATTTATAGCTTATATGGTTTTTCCATACATTTGATCGGAGCTATATGGAATTCAGTAACTCAATTACTCTTGCATCTCGGTGCACAACGCAAGAGAAACAGAGAGGAAGCGAAGAGGGAGGGGGAGACAAAAGCAGAAAAAGCGAATGAACCATTGTTACCCCCCGCAATACCGATGATTGAAATGAAAAAAGCTACTTCCGAACTCTCACATATACAAGCGAATCCAGAACATATAGAGGTCACTCAAGCACCTCCGTTATATCCGGACGTGCAACCTTATATGAGACCTCAGTCTTATTAAAAACTAATATTTCAAAATTCTTTTTATTTTTTCTCTATTATTATCAAGGTGAAGGGAAAGTATAATATATAAAGGGAAAAATTCGGGGAAAGGAACTTCCAAAGGAAGGAATGATTGGGGAATAAATCAAAGTACTAAAAATAAACTTAAGAAAAAAATTTGTTTCAAAATGAATATTTGTACTAAAATGTAAGCTTTTATTGAAAAATAAATAAAAAAAAAATGTTGAGCAATAAAACAATTTTTGTTTTATTATTTCCACAGCAAATATTTACTTTCGTGAAAAAGAAGAGGGTTGGATATAATTCTATTTCTTTTTTTTATCTCATAAAGATAACAAATATAATTTCACTACCAAATTGCAATATTAAATTATAATTTATTTTCTCTCTCTTCTTTTTCCTTAAACTATAGGAAAAGGGTACTATTTTACTTTAGAATTAAGGGGATAAGGATAATCAAGGAAGTAAATAAGAAACAATATTTTTAATTTACAAACCACCATATGTATTACCATAAGAAAAACATTACCATTCCGATAAAAATTACATAAAATATAAATAAAAGAAAAAGGCACTTTAAAACGATCATGGATGGTCCGCTAGTAAGGGCTGAAGATATCGGGACACGTCGTTCCTGATAACTTCAGAGAGTGGCATTCCCATTACTGGTACTAGCCGCCAAGCCTAAAAGCAGAGAAATAAAATGAAACATACAATACATACTCAAAAGCCGTTAGAAAAATCAAAAAAAAAGGTGGGGAAACCTACCCCTTCATCCTCCCATCGCATAAGAGGGGCATCCTCCATGAGTTCGCGGCCACAGAAGAAACAGGGCGAGTCACCCCTATCCGCGTGACACACCACGTAGCTGTCCCCGATGCCCATAGGGTTGTAGGAGGCTTTATTCCGGTAAGTATACTGTAAAAAAAAGGGAGAAAAGAGATGAATTAATATGTTATAAGAAAACAAATTGAGAATAGAAAAGAAAAAAAAAGGGAAACCCCTTTAGTTTTTACTTACATAAGGCCCTCCAGGGCACAGCACATCTATATATATCCGGGCGGGCTCATTTATGGGACCCCCACAGATACGATAAGAACCCAGCGGTCGCCGGGACTGCATATGGCATGGCTCCCATATAGAGCGAGCACCCAGGTAACTGCGGAAGACAGGCTCATATTCGAACACCGTCCTCTCGGTTAGCTAAAAGTAAGAAAAAGGGGAAGACATTCGTATTAATCAAAAAAAGAAAAAAGAGAAAAAAATCATAAGAGCTAAGGGTAAATATTACTTACGGATTCCGACGACACGAAGTTTAATAAAAAGTTTAAGATAAAACCAAACATGATTTTCTTCAATCCTACAAGACAGTTGACGGCGAGAACAAAAACGGACTGACTAAGTCAAGGAAAACTTTTAGACTGACGAGACATACAAGTACCGAGAAAAGACAGAAAATTGGAAACTTACTTAAGGGATATTACAATGCGTCGCGATGGGACGGGCGACGAATTTTCGGGCCGAGAGGGAACCTTTGTCTGGTCGAGTGAAAGGCTGGAGATGTGAAAGAGGAAAGGAATACTTGTAACTAACAGACACTACATTTTTCTAACACTATTATTAAGAAAATATATGTACTTACCATGAATTTATATATTTTGTTTATTGCAGAACGAGAAGCAATATGTACATATATATATAGATAAAAATATGTATCCACAATACACATGTTCACTACGAGAAAATTTAAATTGTATAACATATTATTGTAAAATAAAGAAAATTAAGTAACAGGAACAATATAACTGTAAACACTTTATGTATTCAATAAAAGAAATTCAAAAATTTTGAACGAGACCAGGTGCGAATAAAATAGGAGAACAAAGGTTTGTAGAAAAAAAAAGAAGAATGTTTATATATAAAAAAGTACCTTATGAACAATTGTAAATGAACAACGAGGGAGCTATGATATACTACTCTTTGTTCATAATATCAGGAGAACACATCATTACACCTTATGCATACACATATATATATATATATATATATACACACAAGCACACTTCGTGTAATCGACTCGAGATGTACTCTCGTCTTTTTATAAGGGCGGAAGTGTAATGAAATAAACAAATTTCATTACGAAAGAAAATACTAAATACATACGCAACAGCAAAGTACAAGGAAAACTCACGACTATTGCGCACTAGCCGAAAAACTCGAAGAAACCTCGAGAATAGGAATTGCCCTTAATTAAGTGCGCAATACGAATGGAAAATACGCATCTACGGAAGGCCGACGCCTTGAGGAAATCGAAAGTGGAAGATCGAGAAAAAGCGTACACAAGTGTCATCATCGATAGAGAAGCGCCGAGAAAACCTTCGACGGTCACGTAATTAGGCGTGGCAGCGGAAAGTGAGAGGGCCCAACGCCAAAAATCACCTACCTGCTTAAATAGAGAAGACGAGCGGCGGCGCGGACACTAAGTACACAGACCGAAAACTGATCAGTACGATCGATTGCCCGCAAGTGCGCGATTCTTATATACGCAAACACGAATAGTCGACAAACGCGCGAACCTGTGCGATTGTATTCTTTTGAACACGCGCAGAAAAACGAAAACAGTAGTGCGTGAGTCTACCGTAATTAAATAAACAGAAGAGACATTCCGCTCGAGAAAGAAAAGAGAGAGAGAGAGATAGTAAGGAAGCATAGAACGGGCCGACCGAATACCTGTAAAAAGGCCCAGACGCGGCGGCGCCGTATACTCTCTCTCCACAGAGGAAGACCCTCACAGCGGGAGATCACGGAGCGGCAGCATCCAGTATCGACTTCTACATATACATATATATAGATATACACGTACACAGACAACACACCGAGAATAGCAAGGTACTTTTTCTCTTCTTAAAATATCTGAGTCTTTCATTTTTATACCGGTCTCGTATTTTCCGACCCCTCACCCGGTAATGCGATCGTACAACGATTAGTAAATGAATGAATAAATATATACATATATACTTTTCACATAACGTATACCAGAGTCTTTTATTTATTTCCCTTGGAACCATTGCGAATTAAGAAATTGTATATACATGTTCAGACGTAACAATTGTCTTTTTAGTTGTTCTTTTAGAGCTATATTTTTATGAATATTTTGTAATGTTTCATCTGGTAATGCTGCACGTTTTCAAGCTTCTGTTTCTCTTTTTTTTATTTGTTTCAGATTTCTCTGCTACAGTTCGTGATTGTCTTTTTAGTTGTTTTTTTAGAGCTAAATTTATTTTAATATTTTGTAATGCTTCATCTGTTAATGCTGCACGTTTTAAAGATTCTCTTTCTTTTCTTCTCTTCTTTACATCAATTTTTTCTAAATCAGGTTGCGATTGTCTTTTTATTTTTTCATTATTTTTCTTATGATGAACAATTGTCTAATCCATCGGTTCCATATTAACAAAACAATTTTTAATTAAATGGTTTTGATTGATTTTCTTCGTGTTCATATTTTCTTGACTATCTATTTCCATATTACTTTTCTTATTTTGAACAATGCTACTGGGAAACACGGACACGCTCAAAAGTGCGGACACGACAAAATGCAAATCTGACTTCGATGTGCGGACACGATTTGTTCCACAGACTTAACTGGCAACCAAAACAGACATTTGCAAAATCGTGCGGAAACGATCGTCAAAGGTGCGGACACGATGCTTCGGCGTGCGGACACGCTGCTGTCTTCGTTGGACGCACTCTGAAAGTGCCGACACACTGTTGATGGTAATTCGGCTGAGGTTGACGGTTGTGCGGACTCTTGCTGGTTCCTCCCTTTTAGTACTGATATTTATCTTCGGGGTTTAGTTTAAATGAAGTGCTTTTCGAGGTGATTATTTTTATTCTTTGCTTTGTTTTATTTTTATTGATGCAATTCCGGACAGAGGGTTTTGAAGGATTCAATCACTCACACGGTCGTTCAGATAATATATATCATTGTTCGTACAAAGATATTAAATTCTGGATCTTACATAGGCATTATAATTTAACTTACGTTTACAACACACGCCTTTGGTGGAAGCGTCCTTCTTTCTAAAGCGAGTGAATTGATCTTATGAATACACGAACTAGTCGTGGCAGAAATATTAACTTAACAAAGCTGCGGCTTCATTTACTCAAGCCAGATATGCCTGGCGGTCCTTTCGTCGCAGCGTACTACAGTCGAGATGTACCTTCAACCGGAGCAAATATGCCAGCTTGCCTGCAGAGTTCGGTAGATTTCTAGGCCTCCGATAGCGCACAGGTAGTACCTTGACACCCTCTTACGATCTCGTGTAGATCCTTCTGTAATAACTCCAAGTAGACGGCTAGTCTTCAGCGGCAAGTCGTAATGACGTGGTTAGACGCACACCGGTACCTGGTCTGGTCGTGAAAGGCGCTGTACTGATCGAGTCGAGGATTTATAAAGACTCGACCCCCGATCAAGGCAGTAACTAAATGACTGAATTGTGGGGCTACCACAGCCAATTAACACTCGCCACCGAAACAAGGATTACAAAAGTAATAATACAAAAGTAATAGCTGGTATATTGCAATATATCTACCGTCAGCGTATTCACACACACCCACACAAGTCACACGCTATACATGTCGAAACCGATAATTAATAAATCAATCGCGGGACCTTACAATCATATAGAACATCCTTGATAGAGTTATCTGACCCACGGTTCCATGATAGGAATATCGTATTTCCGAAAAAAATTCTCGTCGCTAATGATTACCCTTATGACAAATTAAGATCAGTATTGAAGAGGAATGATAGGTTGCTTACTACAAAAAAAAAGGAATGATAAGTTATTAACAAATTTAATAGATTTATAAAATTAGGGAAAGATCCTACTGCGAAGGGCGTCTCGAGGAATGTTGTCTATAAGAATGATTGCTCTGACAGTGATTCGTCGTATTTAGGAGAAACATACCGTCCGATAAGTCTCCGAGAATCAGAGCCGAAATGGTATGTAGAGAAAGGAGATAAGAACTCAACCCTTGCCGCCCACGCGATGGAGACGGGACATGCGTTTAATTTTGATAAGATTAAAATGGTTGATAGGGAGCCGTCTATTTTCCGGAGCCGGTTTTCTGAAATGTTACATATTCAATTCTTCGATGGCACGCTTAATAGCGCTGAGGACACGTGCCACCTCAAAGCTAGTTACAAAACCGTTATTTTGAATTTAAAATTAATTCCACATAATTTGAATAAACAATCGACTGATTTTTATTGTATAAGATTGGATACTGGTTCACGATTGAGTAGTGCACGGGCTGCAGTAGGAAAGGAGAGGAGGCACACCGCTCTATGTTCTCTTAGATAGCCATCATGTGTTCAACAATGTTTGGAGAGCGGGCTGGAGCGGAACATACCACTGGGAGGTCGGAGAGTCCGCGTTGCTGGGCATCGCTCCGGACATATTACATTAATGGTCAATAGGGTGATGGAAGGGGCGATTTGTTTTTGCCGCGCGTGCTCATCGGTCTACTAGGTGATATGTGTTTCTTGTGCCACCTCCTGACTGTGTGTATTGCCCGGTTATGCTCGATTTGCTCACTTGGCGTCTAAATCGTCACATTACCGCTTATTTTTGCACACAGTTTGTTTGGGAATTTGCGTGTGTTTTCTCTGCGGGACGAATATGATGATCAGTCGATCGCTGTCCTCCGTCCGAGTCATATTAACAGCTTGCGACTCTGCGGATTATTTGAAATTTCTGCCGAAATGTAAGACTGAGATTTTATGTTTTGTTAATTTTATTCTGTTTTAAAATTTTTTTCATTTTTATTAATAATTGTATTATTTATTTTGTAATTCAGCGCCAGTTTTAGCGACAAACAAACTCTTGTGCCTAATGTTTTATATTTTAAAAATTGCATTTTAAGGTTGCAACACTAGACTTTTCTCTTTAAGTACCTACCGGCCTCGCTCGGTGAATCGCCCGTAGATTCCCGGTAGGTCCCAGACGCTCCGCGTGAGCGTCAGAGTCTCGCGACTCTTTTCATCAAGATCCGAGGATGCGAGGCGGGGTTGCGGACTAACTCAGCCCCAAACGCGTATGGAAATGGAGAGAGGGTAGTTCGGGCAGTAAACTCGCGAATTTGGCCAAATAATGCTTTATTCAAATAAAACTTATTATATCAATTCGCACAATAACTTACTCCTATTCGAGATAACAAGATAGCCCTTTACAAATCTTCCGTCTTCACAAAATCGCAACGCTAAAACTTCTCGCACAGATATTTCAATTCGAATACCGCAATCGCAACAGATAGCCAAACCGCAAGATATCCTTACTCTCGCGCATCTCAAGGTACCGACATTCACACGTACTCCTAAGAATCACGCTCGTCACACGTAGCCGAAACGCAATTCGTCTAATCTACGTCGGAGTCTCTGGCACGACAGCGTCTGACGGCTTACGACGTCCAGAGCCCTCCTATCCACGACACAATTTAATTACTCGCAAGTTAATTACTTAACTAAGGGAGCCGAAGAAAACCACTAAGCAACTGTACGCACGCGAGGGATTCTCTAATAAAGGGAATTCGCGCGCGAGAATACACGTGAAGCTACGCACTTCGTGAGATAGACCAAGAGCTAATGACAAGAACGAAACACTGACTTTTTCCTCCATGAAGGCAGGCAACCAGGAAACCCACTTTCTTCAGAGATATCCGTAATTAGCACTGGTAAAATCAAAACTCAAAAGTCCTTCAGGAAAAGCGCAGATGAAGTCGCGTCCGGTGCAGAGAAGCCAGGGCAGGAGAGTGCGTATGAGCAGCTTTGCAGGCTTCTTCGTTGAACCAGATAGCGGTGAGATTTGAATGCTCGAAAGATAACAGACTGTCAGCTTAGTATAGATAACTTTTCAATATCGCTGCTTATTAAATAACACCGTTAAAAAATGCCACGGAACCCTCAAATAACTCCCAGAGTAATTCTTGTCTAGGCCTTTGACTCGAATTATTCCTGTTAGAAGAGAACGCGTTTACGTTGTAGTTTTTGCCCCTCACACCAACATGAGTGAACTGGCATCACGCTGGTCTAGTGCACCTGACCTCACGTAGACGGACCTCACTCAGCCTAGCACCTATGAACTCTCGCCTTACGGTCGAACCAGACTGTCACAGGCATCCTAGATTAAGCTGGTCTGCTGCTGTTGCGCCGGCTTTGATCTGCTTCTCTCCTGGGAGCCTTACTCCTCCTCGCCGTCTCCGGGACTTGAAGCTTATCGCCGTATTCTTCGCAACTCGTTGCTACCTCTCCGTCTCTCGCGTAAATCAAAGAAAAACGCCATTAATACATGCACTCATCATCATTCACCCTACCTTGAGACGCTCTGCCCCGCCGCTCCAAACCTCTCGTAACATGGCAAATTTTCCATGTTACAAGGTATCTATTTCTATTAATTTTTATTTTCTATTTTAAATTTTATAACTAATGTATTTTAAATGAGTTATTCTTATATTGTACAGTCATGAAGAGGAGCCGGAAAGGCTCTAAACGTCTGCAAAAATATACATACATAGCTCGAAGAGATGCATAAAATCTTTTGATTAATTTACCATCATCCGACGATGATAGCGTTCGAAAAAAAATGTTTAAGGGGTTATAGTTATAGCCTGAGTTGAATCTGAAAAAAATCAATTTTCAATTAATAGGCTAAAAAAAAGATCTATTAGTTGTAAAAAAAAATCTTTTTCCAAGTTAAAGTATAGATATTAAATGTAATTTTACATGTTTTTAAAAAATTATTTATCTATACTTACTATATAAACAATCCTATGTATAGTTCACCAAATTTCAGCACATGCTTTGCTTTGCCGCAGAAAATCTCAGCATCCGGGTGATAAATAAAGGTCCAACTTGATGGAAAATCTTCTGAATATGTTTCTTCACAGCTTGAACGGCAGACTTTGCTGAAAAGTATGAATTTTAAATATTTCATAATATATAAGTTGATAATATTGATAATTATAACGAATATTATATATGATCATATACGTAACATTACTTTTAACTTACTTTAGTCACTTCTGCTCCGTTCAATCTGTGAAGAAAGGTTTTCTGGAGTTCTCCAAGAAATTGCAGCTTGATTGGCCTAATACATGCTGAGAAAATCTGAGGCAACTGACTTAGAATCATCAACATCCTAAAGCCGAGTAAAATGCAATTAAAATATACACATCAAAATCACAAAAACAAACTAAGTATTACTTACGGGTACTATCTAGCATATTTTAATTATATTTTTGTACTTCAACACATATACGCTAAAGTATATTAGGTGACGCGGGTGTTGAATATTAGTCTGCAATGGTATCTCGATACTGAAAATAAAATAAAAGTTGTCAATACCAATTTATAATCCAAATATTATAATGCTTACAATTATTTTTGCTACTTACCATTAAAATATTCTTCAAAGGTTCTTGTAAACATGTCAAATGAAACTCTTCAAATACAATATGAAAGCCAATCAATCCATATTTACCTATGAACAAAAAAGAAACACAAAGAACTAAATCTTCATAAATACAACTAATATTTACTAGTTTACAATACTTATCTGAATTCTTGTTGTAGAAGTTTTTGAACTTTCTATCCATTGATGCGTCTCTTCGAGCCAAGTTGTTTATTTTAAAAAATGCCAAACGTTTCGGGATATTTTTATCCCCTCTTCAGTGGCTGTATAAACGTTAAGTTACAAGGTTTTATTACAATAATAATATTAAAAATAAGTGAAATTGAAATTATAAATATTAACATAGTTACCTAATTCGCAAAACAACTTTCGTGTTTTCACATTATTAGGAACGGAAAGGAAAAATCGCATATGGCGCTATAAATATAAATTTAAAATTTAAACCAAAGTTTACAAAGAACTATTACAAAAATTTATTAATTATAACTTACGGCCTAGGACTCGAGAATTTTTTTAACAGAACGATTCACCGGTGCCGAGGTGGTAATGCGGCACCGGTCGAGGCAGGACATCAACTAATGTCTCGACAAAAATCGGGCAATATATATTGCGCAATACATACAATAGATGCTGTACTAATACTTAGAAATGTTATATAAATTACAATGCAAACCGCATCAGCGACGGATACCTCGAGCTTCATCCATATACCAAGAACAAATAACACATTGGAGGTGGCACGTTAATACTCAAGTAGCAGGGCGGGGGGCCCGCGCCACATCGTAAGAAACGCTCCTGCCATGACTATATGACTATATAGTATACAGTATGGACGGAGCGTTGCCACGGCAACCCGGTCTCCCCGACCTCCCACTGGGCTGTTCCGCTCCGGCTCGCCAGCTAATCACTATTGAACATTTGTTGGCTGAGTTGAAGAGAGCGCGAAGCGGTATGCCACCTCTCACTGCAAGCTAAGATCCTGATACAGTCCGCTCGCCACCGAGCCTCCGCAATCACATTATTTACAATTAAATTTTATTCGGACTATTTTTTAGGTTTGATATGACATTTTTATAACTCGCTTTGAGGCGGCACGTATCCTCAGCCCTATTAAGTGTGCCATCGAAAAACTGAATATGTAGCATTTCTGAGAACCGTCTACGGAACATAGACGGTTCTCTATCTATTATTTTAATATTGTTAAAATCAAAATTGTGTCCTGTCTCCAATGCATGTACCGCGAGAGGGGAGTTAAGATCCCTTTTCTCTATATATCTTTTATGTTCGTATTGCCTAGCTTTTAACGGTCGATACGTTTCTCCGATGTACGTAGATTCGCAATCGGAGCAATCGATTTTATAAACAACATTTCTTGTGTCTCCCACAGCAGTAGGATCTTTGCCAAGTTTTATAAATTTATTGAACTTATCAGTAACACTATTAATCAAACTTATGTCATTTCTCTTCAACGCCGACTTTAATTTATCGTTAAACCCTTCATAGTAGGGGAACACCGCGTATCCTTTTCTAGAGTTAGAATTATTGTTATTGATACTATGTGAGTGTGCATTGCTTTCAACTACCCCTTCTAACGAGGCCCTTGAAAGGCTCAGGTTGCGAGCAATCCGCTTTTTACTAAATTTCTCTATAAAATCTGGAGGATAGTCATTAGCTATGAGAATTTTTTTCGCTTTTTCGATATTTTCACAGTGAAACCGCGGATCGGACAACAATATCGCCCTATCAAATAAATTGTACATTATTGCTATCTTCTGGTTTTTTGGGTGGTGAGAGAAATAATTTATGTATCTTGATGACGCTGTATTTTTTTGAAACCAATTCGTAAAAATATGACCACTTGAATCATGAATAATAGAGATATCGAGAAAATTTATACTATTATTGACTTCAAGTTCGTGAGTAAATTGAAGGGAGTTATTATAGCTATTATATATAGATAACACAAATTCAATCTTTTCTCTATCCAAAACCAGAAGACAGTCATCCACGTATCTGTAAAAAAGTCGAACGCTAGATTTTGCAATACCCAGACAATGATCCTCGAGATCCTCCAGAACCATATTCGCAAAAACAGGGCTCGAGCAGAATCCCATCGGAGCGCCTGAGATTTGTTTATAAAATTTGCCATCGAAAACAAGATACGTACAGTCGAGAAGAATTTTTATACCATCCATAAATTCACTCTTCGACATACAATTCATTCATACTGTCGATCGAAAAGAGATGGAAATGGCTCTCCTGTATGAATTGTATGTCGAAGAGTGAATTTATGGATGGTATAAAAATTCTTCTCGACTGTACGTATCTTGTTTTCGATGGCAAATTTTATAAACAAATCTCAGGCGCTCCGATGGGATTCTGCTCGAGCCCTGTTTTTGCGAATATGGTTCTGGAGGATCTTGAGGATCATTGTCTGGGTATTGCAAAATCTAGCGTTCGACTTTTTTACAGATACGTGGATGACTGTCTTCTGGTTTTGGATAGAGAAAAGATTGAATTTGTGTTATCTATATTTAATAGCTATAATAACTCCCTTCAATTTACTCACGAACTTGAAGTCAATAATAGTATAAATTTTCTCGATATCTCTATTATTCATAATTCAAGTGGTCATATTTTTACGAATTGGTTTCAAAAAAATACAGCGTCATCAAGATACATAAATTATTTCTCTCACCACCCAAAAAACCAGAAGATAGCAATAATGTACAATTTATTTGATAGGGCGATATTGTTGTCCGATCCGCGGTTTCACTGTGAAAATATCGAAAAAGCGAAAAAAATTCTCATAGCTAATGACTATCCTCCAGATTTTATAGAGAAATTTAGTAAAAAGCGGATTGCTCGCAACCTGAGCCTTTCAAGGGCCTCGTTAGAAGGGGTAGTTGAAAGCAATGCACACTCACATAGTATCAATAACAATAATTCTAACTCTAGAAAAGGATACGCGGTGTTCCCCTACTATGAAGGGTTTAACGATAAATTAAAGTCGGCGTTGAAGAGAAATGACATAAGTTTGATTAATAGTGTTACTGATAAGTTCAATAAATTTATAAAACTTGGCAAAGATCCTACTGCTGTGGGAGACACAAGAAATGTTGTTTATAAAATCGATTGCTCCGATTGCGAATCTACGTACATCGGAGAAACGTATCGACCGTTAAAAGCTAGGCAATACGAACATAAAAGATATATAGAGAAAAGGGATCTTAACTCCCCTCTCGCGGTACATGCATTGGAGACAGGACACAATTTTGATTTTAACAATATTAAAATAATAGATAGAGAACCGTCTATGTTCCGTAGACGGTTCTCAGAAATGCTACATATTCAGTTTTTCGATGGCACACTTAATAGGGCTGAGGATACGTGCCGCCTCAAAGCGAGTTATAAAAATGTCATATCAAACCTAAAAAATAGTCCGAATAAAATTTAATTGTAAATAATGTGATTGCGGAGGCTCGGTGGCGAGCGGACTGTATCAGGATCTTAGCATGCAGTGAGAGGTGGCATACCGCTTCGCGCTCTCTTCAACTCAGCCAACACATGTTCAATAGTGATTAGCTGGCGAGCCGGAGCGGAACAGCCCAGTGGGAGGTCGGGGAGACCGGGTTGCCGTGGCAACCCTCCGTCCATACTGTATACTATATAGTCATATAGTCATGGCAGGAGCGTTTCTTACGATGTGGCGCGGGCCCCCCGCCCTGCTACTTGAGTATTAACGTGCCACCTCCAATGTGTTATTTGTTCTTGGTATATGGATGAAGCTCGAGGTATCCGTCGCTGATGCGGTTTGCATTGTAATTTATATAACATTTCTAAGTATTAGTACAGCATCTATTGTATGTATTGCGCAATATATATTGCCCGATTTTTGTCGAGACATTAGTTGATGTCCTGCCTCGACCGGTGCCGCATTACCACCTCGGCACCGGTGAATCGTTCTGTTAAAAAAATTCTCGAGTCCTAGGCCGTAAGTTATAATTAATAAATTTTTGTAATAGTTCTTTGTAAACTTTGGTTTAAATTTTAAATTTATATTTATAGCGCCATATGCGATTTTTCCTTTCCGTTCCTAATAATGTGAAAACACGAAAGTTGTTTTGCGAATTAGGTAACTATGTTAATATTTATAATTTCAATTTCACTTATTTTTAATATTATTATTGTAATAAAACCTTGTAACTTAACGTTTATACAGCCACTGAAGAGGGGATAAAAATATCCCGAAACGTTTGGCATTTTTTAAAATAAACAACTTGGCTCGAAGAGACGCATCAATTTTTATTCTACACTATTCCATCAACGAGCGATAGAGTCATTATTAAACAACTTTCTATCCACACTAACAACAGGTTATAAGTATAGCAGTAGACAAATGCATCGCCACATGGTGACTTGAAGACTGGATCAAAATATTCAACCAGCTGTTTCCTAGGCTAGGGAACTATTGTATCGATAAAACAGAACTGAATCTTCTTTATCATTGCTGTGCAGCGCAAACTATGTGGTGGCAATTTCAAATCGATTACATTTTTTTAATGTTTTCAAATTTGAATTTGCTTTATTTTATGAGATTGTAGTTTTATGTTGTTTAAGAAAAGTAAACTAAGAAAAATTGTTATTTTGTGAAAATTGGTTATTTGGTGGTTTGTACTAGGTTAACAACTTTTTGAGCAAAATTTATTTTGCAAAACAGATTTATATTGTAGTTTCGGTGAAATCCCCTATAAAAATCTTGTACTAGCGGTATTTCAAAAATTCTGTTCAATAATTGAGGTATAATCAAATTTAAATATCGAAAATCGATGATTTTCGAAAATTTGAAAAAATTGTTTTTTTTTTTCAGTTTTTTGTCTGTATTTTTATGGCAAAATTTTTTTATGAAAAAGGACTTACACTACCATATTTTACGGACTATTAGCTATGAAAAAAGTGAATAAAAAAAATCGACATATTCATGATTTTAACTCAGGCATAACCCCTTAAATGAGATTGACGGAAATAGCTATTATGCGCACGAATGCCCATATGCTTCGATCCGTCCCAGTCTGTCCTTTTTGGACAGCTATCTGCTCTCACTAATATATGAATTTGCATACTCTCAAACTCTGTAATATTCCCAGTTAACAATTTCCCTTTCCCTTTATTATTTTATATAAATTTTTAAAAGAAATACTATGGGAGGGATTGTCCGTTATCAATAAATATTCTCTGAGCAAATCTCTGTTATCAAGAAATACTCTAAGAGGGATTCTCCATCGTCGAGAAATTCGCCAGCAGGTTCTTTCCATCATCGAGAAATGCTCTGGGAGGAATTTTCTGTTATCATGAAATACTCTCGGAGGGTTTCTACATTCTCAAGAAATAATCTCGAACGGATTCTCCGTTATCGAGAAATACTCTCGGAGAGTTTCTCCATCGTCGAGAATGGTATCTGAAGGTTTCTCCATCATCGAGAAATACTCTGGATGGATGTACTGTTGTTAAGAAATATTCCAGGAGGGTTTCTCTATTTTCAGGAAATAATCTGGGAGGAATTCTCCGTTATCGAGAAATAATCTGGAGGGTTTCACTATTTTCAGAAAATATTCTCGGACGGATTCTCCGTTATCGAAAAATACTCTGAAGGGTTTCTCCAATTTCAAGAAATTCTCTGGGAGGGATTCTCCGTGAGAAATACTATGGGAGGCATTTTCCATTATTTAGAAATACTCTCTGAGGCTTTAGGAGGGTTTCTCTATTTTCAACAAACAATATGGTAGAGATTTCCCATTGTCGATATATACTCTGGAAGGTTTCTCCACTTTCAAGAAATTCTCTCGGGGAAACTTTCCGTTATCAAGAAATACTCCAGGGGGGTTTTACATTTTCAAGAAATACTGTCGGATGGTTTCTCTATTTTCAAGAAATAATCTGGCAGGGAATCTCATCGTCGAGGAATACTCTCTTGGTGATTCTGCATCATCTGGGAATTCTCTCTGCGGGATTCTCGATTACTGGGGAACACTACTAGAGGACTTTCATCTCCTCAAGAACTTTTAAAATTTTGGTGATCCTAAAGTATTACTCTGAATGCTTTTACTAATTTAATATCTTGAAAATTGGAAATACTGGATCAGTTTTTACAAAACTGCAGACAGTATAATCTTCAAAAGAATATGTATTATTACAATGTAATTGTACGAATAAAAGTAGGATAATAAGTACAATAATAAAAATAGAAATATTAATAGTTTATAGTCAAAAAACTGTATTGATCTTGTTATCATTTCACTATTAATATTACGATATTTCAAAAGTATCTCATTTAGAATTTTTGATTTATTACACTCTACGTATTACATTTATTTAAAAATGAGTAGACAATAAATTAGAGTCTCAAATTTGTCATTTGCATCGTCGCATTCATACTCGATGAAATCAAGGCGCAACACCCCAAGTCACTTGAAATGCATACCGCGATAGCATGTATCGATAGATTATATGCATGTTTTGGGGCAGAAGATAGTAATCGCTGGTATAGTTGCCTGTAAACTTTGAATCATGAATGCTACGGTGCTCATCTTCTTAACACCTACTTACTGCCTGAGAAAAGAGTAGTCTAAGGTTCTGCGTTTTATCTGAGACATTTTGAGGTCAATAGCATTCTTTTTGACGAATCATTTAATATTCATATGAAAACTGAAAAAATATTCGCGCGTGATCTTGCTAGATAAATAAAAATCCAAATTAATGTCTGTACAATGGTTCAGATATGGTTACTGCAGCAAATCTCTTATGACTTACTTGGACATTCTAATTCAAATTCTTCCATTAATTCTTTAGGTTTGCAAAATCCTTTTTCGAGCCCTCTTCGACTGTCGAATGAAATCGTCGAAATGATTGCATTTTCCAACGTAACTAGGTGACTCTAGATTTCACGCACTGCAGTCCTTGATATCACTGCAAAAAAATCCATTTCTCTTAACTGTATGCATTCATTGCGACACAAATCGAGTCGTTAACTTACTTCCGATATTCGCCTCGTCACTGAAATTGGCGGGGAATTTCGAGCACGATAAGAGGTACCGGTATAACGGTACACTAACAAACACCGTGTTTCCTTATGCAAAACTAGAGCTTTATTGCTGGGTTGTATGGAAAAATGCAGGTATGTATGCGAGTGTATGCGTATTATGTTTGTAGGTGCGAGTATTGCGGATGAGTAAACTAGCTACAGACGTAGTTTTTATCTCTTTAACGGCAGCCGGAATAGTTCAAACCGTCGTTCTAACCGCTCTGCCCTCCTTTCGTCTTGACCCCTGCCGAGAAGAGAAAAGTTTACGAATTAGCTCATGGAGGATCTTCCATGAGTCATTACTGTCAATGCGTGTGTGATTCATAACGCACGAACAATATTACATAGTGACTTCTCGCCACTACTCACAGAATTACTTTTCAAAACACATTAGGTATGGAGGGTTATGTAAATAATAATAGTAACCTGTTGCATTCGACTTAGCGAACAGCTGTCTGAAGTTGCGCGTTCGGCCGCTCCAAACTCCACTGGAAAAGGTCGCCTTTAAACGCAATTTTCTCAAAAAACGGTCCATTTTCGCCACTCGGGCCCATGAGGACTTATGTTCAGGAATTCAAGACCTACAATTTGGTTACAGTTACATACAAATTCACGGGGATCTATACTCCCATAAGATTCTTCCGGGGTCCTTTAAAACGACCATTGATGCGATTTCGCAATTCCGTCCTTTGTTTGCTCTACATTTACATGATTCAATAACTATTACTATATAAATATATATTTTTAAGATATTTAGGTACGCGGGGAGAGGTTTAATACTAGTAGACTAATCGAAAAGTTAGTTTTGCGATAGCAAGTGCATCTTAAATGAGTGTATGGCATATTTAATCCTTTACCTTATAAAATGTTACATTGAAAACTTTATATTATATACAAACAGTACCTGACTCTCATTATTTTGATTATCTCTTGAAGACTTTCTTTGCAGGAAGGGCAGTTTTAAATTTACTTCTATATTTGATATCATTCTTGGCATTTTTTCTCGGAATAATCTAATTCAATTTTTCAATTAAATTGTTACATATAAAAGATGAATGATGATACTGATCAGACACATTTTGAAAACTAATAAGATCTTCCTGCTCATCATATACATTTGTCTGAGCCTATAATGCATCACAAGATTCAAACGTAAATCTACATTTCTACAGTATCACACGTATACCACAATAATACTTACTCGATTTAACTGTGTACTTGCATAAACTTTATTGAATTTTCGTTTTATATGACGCTTAGCCATTGATGTTGTAATTAGTATTACTGTTGAAGAAAATGCTACATTACGGGAAATCTAGTTTAGAGTCGAACGAATGTTTGCTTTTGTTCGTTTTTCCGTTATTGCAGTGTCTCAGTAGTCTCACCAGACTGTAACGTCATCTAGTAATGTATTGACAATTTCTTACTTACCTGTATCGTACTAGTCGTCGCTCATGAATGCCATGTATGTATGTACGTATATATTATATGTACTATACATATTTCGTAAATATAGTATAATACATATTTTAATGCCACATTATGTAGAGTTCATGTAGAGTAAGAAAAAAAGAAATAGCGCGATAACGATTTTGAGAGGTTTCGGAAAGTAAAGTAAACAAAAATTTTATGAGTCATGCTATCCTAGAAGAAAGAAATTCATGACCCATTTTCGAGTCATGCCGTTATGAACCTGTTAAAAATTAATTCGATGAAACTTGCCATTCTAATGTAATAACAGCTAAGATATGCTCGATTCATACTGTAAAGCTGTACTATGCTCCAAAGAAAAAAAGTTTGCAATTTACGCTGTAGTAGAATCGAACAAAATCGGAGAGATTTTGTTCGCGCTCGCCGCTTTCGCTACCAATGTTTTCAGCTTTTTTCGCATGCTCAGAATACGTGCAATTGCAGTAAGTCGGAACAGTTACCGAGCAGTAACAAAGAAAAATAATTCGAAGAGATGACTAGATTCATTTTTAATATCTAATGACATCGAACAATAGATGCATCTTGAATTAAATATTATGCAACGAAATCAAGGGGCGCGGTAGCGCCTCGATGGCAAGTATAAGGTACGTCAGTACATACGCCGCCGTCGGGCGCTATAGCCAGACCCTATATACGTCTCATAGGCCCTGTTGGAGATGTGACATTCGGTTTTCTTCGCATTAAGAGCTTTGTTTCTCACTTATGAGCACTCAAATGAAAGCTTGGAATAAAACTAGCAAAATCACTTCAGGATCATATATTGTGAAATGGCTTCTATCAAAAGATATTATGAAATGAAGGTTCGGGTCACGAATTCTTCAACGCGAAAATTCTTCTCCCGTGGCGAAAAATGTTCTCCCCGGAAGTACGTCATAGTTCGTGACGTCAGCTCTACGTATACTATTGCTTGCATCTAATACAGTTCATCAAGTTTACAGAAGAGCAGACGATAGTGTATTCACATTTTTTGATTTTTCAATACAATAACACATATGCAGTGTTAAAGAAAAATAAGTATTGTACAAAATAAAGTACCAAAGTGATTTTATTTTCAACATAATATGCAATTTATAAAGCTGGGTTTGATGAAATATTTAAAAACTGACAGATATAATTATGAAAAATTTTCACAAACAAGACTAATAGCCTCAAATTAGATAAGTATTTAGTATTTAGTTGTACTTTTTTTTTTAAATATACAATACATGAAAGATTCATGACCTGATTCTTTGTTAAAATATATCCTTTTATTTTTCAGGTTTTTTTACTATTAGATTATATAAAGAAATAACTATTCTGTGATGTGGCAGCTAGTAAAGTGTTAAGAATTCATCTTTCAAGAAAGTTTACGTTGTTGAAGTGAATATGTAACTTTTTCTATCGTCTCCTGGGTTCACCTTTCAAGCAAGTTTCTACATTCTTGAAGTGGATGTGTAATTTTTTCTATCGTCTCCAGGGAGGTAGACTCTCAGGCTATTCGTCGAAAGGGATCCTGATGAGAAGCTAGTGACAGTGTTGTATTTTCATCATCCAAGAATCAAAGAAAATTTATACAGAATTTCCAGTTTATATAATTTTCTTGTGATGTGACAAGTTGGTTGAGTGTTACGATTATATTCAATCTTCCACGCAAGAAAGTTTCTACAATTGTGGAAGTGCTTATGAACAATTATTAAATGTTCCTATCGTCTCCTGGGAGATAGACTCTCAGGCTATACATCGAAAGGGATCCTTACAAATAGCTAGTGTGTTTTATTGTCTTGGTTCAAGAATCGAAGAAAGTTTTAACATAGAGAATATTCAGTATAAGGAAAAAATTGTCTTGTATTGTGAGAAGCTAGTGAAGTGTCAAGAATATGCATCGCTCATGCATGAAAGTTTCTAAGTTGTTTAAGTGTATATGAATAATTCATAACTTTTCCTATCGTCTCCTGGGAGGTAGACTCTCAGGCTATTCGTCGAAAGGGATCCTGATGAGAAACTAGTGAAAGTGTTGTATTTTCATCGTCCCAGAATCAAAGAAAATTTACACAGAATTTCCAGTATATATAATTTTCTTGTGATGTGACAAGTTGGTTAAGTGTTAGGATTATATTCAATCTTCCACGCAAGAAAGTTTCTACAATTGTGGAAGTGCTTATGAACAATTATTAAATGTTCCTATCGTCTCCTGGGAGATAGACTCTCAGGCTATACATCGAAAGGGATCCTTACAAATAGCTAGTGTGTTTTATTGTCTTGGTTCAAGAATCGAAGAAAGTTTTAACATAGAGAATATTCAGTATAAGGAAAAAATTGTCTTGTATTGTGAGAAGCTAGTGAAGTGTCAAGAATATGCATCGCTCATGCATGAAAGTTTCTAAGTTGTTTAAGTGTATATGAATAATTCATAACTTTTCCTATCGTCTCCTGGGAGGTAGACTCTCAGGCTATTCGTCGAAAGGGATCCTGATGAGAAGCTAGTGAAAGTGTTGTATTTTCATCGTCCCAGAATCAAAGAAAATTTATACAGAATTTCCTGTTTATATAATTTTCTTGTGATGTGACAAGTTGGTTGATTGTTACGATTATATTCAATCCTCCACGCAAGAAAGTTTCTACAATTGTGGAAATGCTTATGTTAACTTTTCCTATCGTCTCCTGGGAGATAGACTCTGAGGCTGTACGTCGAAAAGAATTCTTATGAATAGATAGTAAAAGTGTTTTATTTTCTTGGTTCAGAGAATATTCAGTTTATATAAGGAAAAAATTGTCTTGTATTGTGAGAAGCTAGTGAAGTGTCAAGAATATGCATCGCTCATGCATGAAAGTTTCTAAGTTGTTTAAGTGTATATGAATAATTCATAACTTTTCCTATCGTCTCCTGGGAGGTAGACTCTCAGGCTATTCGTGGAAAGGGATCCTGATGAGAAGCTAGTGAAAGTGTTGTATTTTTATGGTTCAAGAATCAAAGAAAATTTATACAGAATTTCCTGTTTATATAATTTTCTTGTGTTGTGACAAGTTGGTTGAGTGTTACGATTATATTCAATCTTCCACGCAAGAAAGTTTCTACAATTGTGGAAGTGCTTATGTTAACTTTTCCTATCGTCTCCTGGGAGATAGACTCTGAGGCTGTACGTCAAAAAGAATTCTTATGAATAGATAGTAAAAGTGTTTTATTTTCTTGGTTCAGAGAATATTCAGTTTATAAAAGGAAACAATTATTTTCTATTGTGAGAAGCTAGTGAAGTGTCAAGAATATGCATCGCTCATGCATGAAAGTTTCTAAGTTGTTTAAGTATATATGAATAGTTTATAACTTTTCCTATCGTCTCCTGGGAGGTAGACTCTCAGGCTGTTCGTCGAAAGGGATTCTTATGAATAGATAGAGAAAGTTTTATTTTGTTTTTCAATTACCGTCAATATTTCCTAAAAATTTTTTAAATTGTTCCAAAGTCTAATTTTGGTACATTTATGCATTTATTAGAGAGAGATGGAAAGATAGTTCCTTCTGCTAGAGCTTAATTTGCTCTGTCTTCAAAAATATTTTTTAAAATTTATTTTTAAATGAATCTAAATAAAAATGATTAATGAGCATGGATGTATTGATTATAATTAATGGTTTATTGACTTTTATATAAGTCAAATATCCTTGAAACTATTACATATGGAGTATATGGCACCCGGGTGCGCTTTTCAAAGTATAAAATCTTGATTAGTTTATTTTAATTATTGTAAATGTTAAAACTGAATGTATACGGATATTCTATAGTATTTTTATAATGTCGTGCAACAAAATTTCTCTGGATTACGCTAATATTTCACTGTTTTACCTACATTTTTTTAACAAGTCATTTTTAATAAACTTGTGCTTTTTAATAAATGAGCTGTTATATTTATTTCTCACAGAGAAATCAAGACCTGTGATATTCTGGGACTTTCACAGGTTCTTTTATAATGAGTTAAGCTATCTTTTCAAATGTTTGTGTCTTCGATATTGATGATCGATCAAGTTGAACACTTGTTTTTAAGGCTTAAAAGGTTTATACGTAGAATCACACAGAAGCATTTTGGTCACTCTGAAAATTAAAAATAACTAAGTTTTCGTTAAACATACCAATCAGAGGGATATCATGAGAAATTTGAAGTTTACCATATAGACCAATTTCAAAATAATCATCATATAAGGCATTCAAAATCGAAGAGCTAAAAATTGGTCTAGACGATTAACTTTAAATTTCATATGCTATCCCTCTGATTGATTTGCTCAATTCAAAAATAGTTATGCAAAAATGTTTGCTAAATGACTCAATTCAATTTAGAATAGAACTCAATAGAACTCAATAGAACTCAATTTAGAATATATTTAATAAACTATAACTTGTTTGCTAAATGACACTATTCAATATTGACACTAAATTTATGATGTCAACCGTGTAAGTATTTATGTGAAAGTCATACAGGGGATACCACAACTTTACTGACACTATTTTTTACAGGTTTTCATAAAGTTTGAATTCGATTACTTACAGTTTTCTAAACGTTTACCGAATTAGGTGGGTTGCATTAAAAATGATAATACATCTATCATAAAGAATCATAGGGATATTGGAAATTAACTTACATATACTTCTTTTTATTCTAAATATTATTTTCATTATTCCATAATATAGATTGAACAATTGTAAAGGATACGATATAAACTTGTATAAATATTAAAATGCTATATCACTCATGGTCTGCATGACAATAGTATACGTAACGTACAAATGCTTTCGAGAAAGCAGTTATCAGTTAATTAATTAGCAATAATTTTAGACGTACAGATTTCTTTGATGTATATTTGCGAAACAAATCATTATGGAACTTAACATAAAATTTAGTGTCAATAAAGGAAAAAAACGCGCTATTCTATTTACCTGGAGGGTGGTGTGGAAAAGATAGATTTCTTGGTAAATAATAATGATCTAAAAAAACTATTTACTCTACAGATAGTGTCTAAAAAATAATTATTATTATTATTACAATAATCCATGAGCAAATGTACATTAATATTTTAAATTTATTACTTATTTAGTTGATGTTAACTATTCTCTGTAATTTACATATTATATACCTTTTAAAAGTAGTGAAATCTCTCCCCCCCCCCCCCAAACAAACCTTTTCAAGGTAAAAGGCTGGCAAGTATAAGGTCGTTTCTTCATGTAAAAATTAAAGATTAATTTTACAACTCTTGATAACCTTAATGTAAAAAAAACTCTTAATAACACTTATGCAGACAAAACCAAACTTTTATTAACATTCATAGAGACAAAATAAAAATTCTTAGAGCTTACTCTAAAATTCAACTTTAATTTTCAAACTTCGACAACTCTTATGTAGTCGAAATTATAAATGCTGTATTCTATACAGTTATTTAATTATGGAAATTAAAGATCTTGATAACACTTATATAGACAAAATACTAGTAGCTTTACTGCATACTCTTAAGACGTGTTGATATTATAATCGTCAGATCAACAAATAATATATCTTCTTTCCTCTTGTGAATAAGTGATCGAACACAAATACTGGAAGAATATGTGATACTTATAGATCAAGTTGGAAAACAAATAATTATGTTAGGATGAATGTCTTCTTTTACCTCTGCAATGAGTTAATCACAATCACTCAAATCATGATGCTTATACATTAAGCTAAAAAATCCGAAACTCTCATGTATGAAAATATGAACGTGTAACCATCTTCGCGTTAAGGGTCTGTTGGACAGATTACCATTTCTTTAGTGTCACTTCTCCTTCGATTATCTATACCTTCGATTTGACATAAATTCTCATTTTAATTTTAAGAAAAGAAAGTTATGATATCAATAAATAAATTGGCAAGTTTTTTGCTATAAAAAATAATTGTTTTCAAATAAATAAATAACCGATTAAATTGAGGAAGGATTATAAATATATGTGTTCATATAAACACTCAATCCAATTGGAGCATGTGAAAAGGTGGATAGCCTGTGAAAAGGTACAGTCGGGTACAATTAAAACTTTGAATAATTGCGACTGCTGCCACGTTCTGTACATGTAATAGAATGGTATGATGTTCTTACATGACATTATCACATGACAAATGTGCCCATAATATGTAGTAATATCATGTTTGTCTAAAATTATTATGTAATTTAACAAGATTGTTTCGCATCATGAAAACTTTTTCATTTATTTATGGAAGCTGAGAGCGGATGTACAATCTACTCTACTTAGTAATTCAGTAAATGTATTGCTATCCTTATTTCATTCAAAATCTATGTCCAGGACGATTATATACAATTATATATGAGATTTAAATTCTGTTGATTTACATACATTTAAAAAAAACAGGAACAAATTCTATCATGTAGAACGCAATTTTTTGACGGAAAAACTTGCCGCCCCGTCCTATCATAGATAATCGATGAACAACTAAATGTCAGTGTAATTATCAAAATCATAAAATTTTTAATATAGTTAATTTATCGTCCTATTATCCTATAATGCGTAATACTCAAATCATTATATTAAACTGTGAGACCAATGGCCTCAAATAATAAAAAAACAATGGAATTTTTTAATTAAGTAAAGATTTTAATTAAGTAAAGATTTGAAACTAAAAGCTGTAAACTACATAAATATTAATTTAAAACTTTTAAACTTGATTTATTTTCCAACTAGAGTCATAGAAATTTATTTTATAACATTTTTTTAATATGTAATAATAGTTACAATTATTTTTAATCAACTTCCTGCAATCTTCCGATAATACTAACAGAGGTTTGTAAAACATACATACAAATAACCAAAAATGAGCTTAGAATGATTGCAAGATTAAGTTTGAATTCTTCAACAATTCGTCAAGGACAGTAATAAATACATATAGAATGAAAAATCGATTCAGAGATTTTTTAACGGTGTTTCATTAACAAGTTAATTTGGTTAACCTTGCATAATTTAAATATGGTATACATCGTTATCTATGATAGAACGGGGCGGCAAGTTTTTCCGTCAAAAAATTGCGTTCTACATGATAGAATTTGTTCCTGTTTTTTTTAAATGTATGTAAATCAACAGAATTTAAATCTCATATATAATTGTATATAATCGTCCTGGACATAGATTTTGAATGAAATAAGGATAGCAATACATTTACTGAATTACTAAGTAGAGTAGATTGTACATCCGCTCTCAGCTTCCATAAATAAATGAAAAAGTTTTCATGATGCGAAACAATCTTGTTAAATTACATAATAATTTTAGACAAACATGATATTACTACATATTATGGGCACATTTGTCATGTGATAATGTCATGTAAGAACATCATACCATTCTATTACATATACAGAACGTGGCAGCAGTCGCAATTATTCAAAGTTTTAATTGTACCCGACTGTACCTTTTCACAGGCTATCCACCTTTTCACATGCTCCAATTGGATTGAGTGTTTATATGAACACATATATTTATAATCCTTCCTCAATTTAATCGGTTATTTATTTATTTGAAAACAATTATTTTTTATAGCAAAAAACTTGCCAATTTATTTATTGATATCATAACTTTCTTTTCTTAGAATTAAAATGAGAATTTATGTCAAATCGAAGGTATAGATAATCGAAGGAGAAGTGACACTAAAGAAATGGTAATCTGTCCAACAGACCCTTAACGCGAAGATGGTTACACGTTCATATTTTCATACATGAGAGTTTCGGATTTTTTAGCTTAATGTATAAGCATCATGATTTGAGTGATTGTGATTAACTCATTGCAGAGGTAAAAGAAGACATTCATCCTAACATAATTATTTGTTTTCCAACTTGATCTATAAGTATCACATATTCTTCCAGTATTTGTGTTCGATCACTTATTCACAAGAGGAAAGAAGATATATTATTTGTTGATCTGACGATTATAATATCAACACGTCTTAAGAGTATGCAGTAAAGCTACTAGTATTTTGTCTATATAAGTGTTATCAAGATCTTTAATTTCCATAATTAAATAACTGTATAGAATACAGCATTTATAATTTCGACTACATAAGAGTTGTCGAAGTTTGAAAATTAAAGTTGAATTTTAGAGTAAGCTCTAAGAATTTTTATTTTGTCTGTATGAATGTTAATAAAAGTTTGGTTTTGTCTGCATAAGTGTTATTAAGAGTTTTTTTTACATTAAGGTTATCAAGAGTTGTAAAATTAATCTTTAATTTTTACATGAAGAAACGACCTTATATGTATAGACGATGGAAATAAAAATATTATTGAAACTGTAATATGTAATGTTGTGAAGGGGATCCCGTCAAGAGCTGCACGCTTGGACACCACCTGTTTAAGACAACTAAGTCTTATACTCGGTGGTATTTTCAGTATATGCAGCCATGTAGACGAGCAGATAGCCCGCAAAATGCGGAGCGTCAAGGAAAATGGCGCGGCGTCGCGAGCACTCCGACGTCGAGCAGCATGAGTATGAGGCGAGAGCGAGAGAGAGAGAGAGAGAGAGAGAGGGAACTACAGCGCCGCGTCGTGTCAGTGTGAGCAGGAGAGAGAGGGAGATACAAGATGAAGTATGCGTATAGACAGACAGAAGAGAGTGGAGGCAGCGTGCTACAGACTGTATGCTTTTGGGAAAAAGTGGAGGGCTACAGCTCGATCCACAGCGCGCGTGGGACATGGGTGAATATCATATTTGTATTTCGCACGCCTACAAGAGAAATAAGGGAGAAAGCGTGAGAGCATCAGTGTGCTATATTGTGTGGTTGCGTTCGATACTTTAATTGGATGATGCGAGCGATCTAGCGGAAAACGTATGAGTGCGAGCGAGATAGAGACCGACGCCGCGAACCGATAGAGACGCCGAATGGTGACGAGCGAGTCAGTATCCTTTGGGCAATCGACAAATGCAGAGCAAACAAATAAAAGCAGAGAGAAATAAATAATAGTATATTATGCACCTAGGGAGTAAAAATAAAGAATGTGTCAAATCGCATGTAATTATCGCCCGAGCCGAAGGCGAGGGTGATAAATATGCGATTTGATGCATTCTTTATTTACTCCCATGGTGCATATACGATTTTTTTTCACGCACAACCTTAAAACGCCAACTGTCTATTCCATTCCAGGGAATAAAGTTGGCACTTTATGGTTGGGTGTGAAAAAAAATGAGAATATCAATACAACTGAATACGAATGTGAGAATTTGTGCGGGTATAATTGTTTTGTTTTGTAAGATTTCGAATTTTATTAAGGAAGTATTTTAATCTTCCAGAAACAATGTCCGATGGCTGCACATTAAATGTGAACGCTCCACTATATACAGAATATAAATTGATAATATCGATTGAAATTTTACAAGCTGAATAAATTTTATTACACAAATCATTGCATCAGTACGCAATTTTGTATACATTTTATAAACTTCAATCCTTTTTACAAATTACATATACACATCCAATATTCTGCCTAATATATCGTGTTATATTGCATTGCGAGTCGTAAAAGTTAAAGGATAGAGAGAAAAGAGTATTATGAGCAACAGCTTTTTTTGTTCAAACATTTTATCTTAGATAAAAGTATTTTAGCAACAACTTGAGCGGCTAACGCCATTACCGTAGTCAGTAAGCGACGTCACACTAAGTTACCAAAACTGTACCATCATCTGCGTGGCTCATATGTCACCGTCGCATATTCATATGACGGCTCAGAACCTTATATGTCCATAGCGATGCCTATAGTGAGTATTTTTTACTCACGAATTACGGACTTAGATAATTATCGTACAATTGTTTAAAATTGTTTAAGTCCGACTTTTTGGAAAATGATCTAAAAAACTAAGAATGTTTTTAAATATATCATGAACGGAAAATTGGTAAAAATTGATTAGATGAGATTTTGGCGTGAGGTTTCAAGTGAGATGTCACTTGAAGTATCATTTGAGATCTCACTTGATTTTGTAGTAGGGTAGGTTTTTATTTTAGGTTTTTAATTTGGTACTAGACCATCGCGAGCGCGCTTGCGCGCGCATCAAAAGTCAAAGTGTAGGTTATGTACACCTGTATACCTATATATTTATAAAAATACTGATTTTCGCGCGAGTATACACCTACAACGTCCTCAACTTCATTCCAAACATTTGTATCGAATTTAAATCGTAAAACTTAGAATTTGCGAAATTTTAAGCTACGCGAATGAGCGAGCGAAGGTAGTCAATCGAAATTTTTAGGCTTCAACGAGCAGTCTTACACTTTTTTAGGAGGAGAAGAAAAAGGAGAGAAAAAAAGTGGATAACAAAAGAGGGGAAAAAAGGGGAGAATAGGAAAGTAATTATGGGAGACGAGTTGGCTTAAAAATAAAGGTATTTATATCTGTCTATGAGAGGGAGTCAATGAAAAGTTCAGGAAGGCGTGAGGAAGAGAGCTTAAAAAACCGATGAGGGTGCTCTGAAATTAATATTCACAAAAATTATTAGAATTTACTAGTGAATTATTATATTAGAATATTAGTGAACATGTTAATTCATCGAAATTATTATTATTTTTACTTACCCGATGGCATAAATCGTTTCGATACTATGCGGGATACTAATTTTTTTAGCATGATTTTGAATCAAAGCATTGGCATAAACATATGTCAATATGCTGGGCTTTCCCACTATAGCTGTGTATATCATTTTCTGTCCTGAAACTTTTTCATACAGACTTTCTAAACACAGCAGAAATGCTCCGTGACCATATCTTGGTAATGGTGCTTTCGACATCCACAAAAGATCCACGTTGCAAGCAATTACAAATATATGTGGATAAGGGGGAATAATTAAACGTTTACACGGCATTCCATTAGTTAATAATAAGTCTACTATCAGCTGTAAAGATGTTTCCCAGTTTATAGGTTCATTCAGTAAAACAATTCCTTCGATTTTCTCAAAACTTTTATCTATGGGGCCATTTACAGATTTTCTTTTATTTTTGTTCACATAATCTAAACTAGGAAAATTTCCAACTAACTTTTCCATAGTAATTATATTACTAAATCCAAGATCCTTAGCTATTTCATTAATCTGACCTTGTCCGGAAATTAATATTCTTTTACGCTTTAAATTATTTATCTTAGATAGTGGAGTATGAGATAAAACAATCTGATCCTCTTGAACATTAACTCCAAGCCATTTGGTCAAGTCAGCAGCTTTATCTCGTCGGCACATATTTCCATCATTTGTAACAAATAATGTCGGCACACGAAATTCATTTAATGGACCCACAAGCCGCTTAAAACTTTTAAGAGCAGAAGGTAAAACATCTTTTCCACGTACTATCACTCCGTCCACGTCGAAGAAAAAACCAAATTTTGGAAGAGAGTTGGAGCTCTAAACAGAAAATTTTAAATAGCCTTATAAATATACAGAAATGAACTTTTGAATGCTAATAAAAATGATATTATTGCTGTTTTAGACTTTTGACTGCGCTAAACGGATTCTTGAATGCACAGTGTCATTTAACATGAGCAGAAACTGAAACCCTGTAATCCAGTAATATCAAACTCAATACGTTAAATCCATAAATTTAAAACTTGTAATTACGGTAACCCTAAACTCTTGAACATTTACTCATAAATCTGATAGTGTAAATATTTCTTTAAAACTTCAAAATCATTAACATATACTCAATTAGATAATGCTTACGACTGTCATCTCACAATACGTAGATTCTGAAAAGGAACCCCTAAACTCCTTAGTAGTAAATCCACTAATTTTGATCCCACAATACTTAAACATATACAAATCTGAAACGTATGTACCCTTTATTTATGAATTCCAATGAAATGGATTTACTCGAAAGGATGTTTCACTTATTTGTCTTATTAAAAAAAGAATTCCCATTATCCTTAAAACATGACTTGATAAGTACATAAATCTTGAAACCACAAATAGACAAAGACACAAATCCTAGAACCTTGCACGAAAAGAAATGGTAATAGTGGAGTCAATGTGTTGTTTTTTTACCACATGCACTTTCACAACAGATCACTTGAACTATATTTTAGTTCCTCCTCAGTGCCATAGTTAGCCCTCCTCACCCACTCTTCGGTACCTCTTTATTTGGAACCTCATTTTTTCAGAAACAATATAAGGGAAAAGTGATGAGGAACTGAGGAACAGTTGGCAAGTTTTTTAAATCAAACCAATAATTTTTTTATTTTATTTTTCATATGCTTCGTGCCACTATCGTTGAAGGGGATATGTAAAAACTTCAAAATCTTCGTCTGTCAAGCAAGCATATAAATACAAGGTGCACATAGTCGCTACAGCTGTCTTAGAAAAAAATTTTTAAATTTCAAATAAAACTTGCTGTGTTTTTAATTTCAAAAATAGTCAATGTGTCGCAGCTGTCAGGACAATCAAGTAAAAATATAACCTGCCTATTTACAATGTTTTGGAACTGTATTTTAAGTTTCTTTATGTTAGAGAGAGCGAGAGAGAGAGAGAGAGAGAGGAGATACATTTTATTGCGCCTTAGGGTAGAGCCCCGTCTGGCGAAAGAGTTGATAAAATATTAATTAACAATGTTAATACATATTTAAAAACATTGCTAATTAGCATGGATACTTGGTGACATACAATTAATTAACTAATACTTTAAACGTTGTTCGGAGAAATACATATATTGCACTTTCATGCAAATAACTAGACTTTCAGTGAGACTTGCAATCATAATAGTAATATAACGACGTGTGGTGAGAGAGATTCAAGAGTATAAAATTTATGAAACTAAACTTAAACTTCAACGATCAATCCTTCCTCGATGACTTTGGTCTCCCAATCAGCCTATCTTGAACAAAAAAGTCAGCATGAAGTGATCGCTTAAAATCAGAAATGTTTTTTTCGATGAATGAGGTGACGCTAAGACTATTGAGGAGAGCAGAGCTACGTATAACAAACGATTTTTTCCACGTTTCAGTGCGTAGGGCAGCGTATAATAAAACCTGGAGGAGCGCACTTCACCGCTTCTAATACCAAACCTATAAATTAGGTAGGAGGGAGATCTACGAGCAAGCGCGCAGTAAGCTTGAACCCCTAGCGAGTATTCCCGCCAGCGTTTCGCGGAAAGCCAGCCTAGCTAATATTTCCAAAGATAAACCGCGAGTGTGCCGTAAACTTTGCCCAAAACGAGCTTCACATGAGTTTGTCAATCGAGATTTGAAGTTATTAGTAAGCTTAAATTGTTCGCTTTGGTAACGTATGGAATTTCGACTCCATCGACATTCACGCACGGAATAATCTCAAGATTAATAGACGAGGTATACTGGTGACTGCCTAGAATAATTACATTAGACTTGGTCAGATTGAGTTTAAGGCCGTTCTCTCGAGCCCATTAGGCTATAGCCTGAGTATCGCGAGAAATTTGGCGCATTCCAACTTGCAAATCGCTGGGCGAGCTGAGAACATATAGTTGCATATCGTTATCATAGAGTATGTATACCGAGAAGAGCAGGAACCCCAGGACGCTGTCTTGCAGCACCCCGGACGATGTTCGCAGCCACTCTAAAATCGAGCCTCCCTTATTTATAACGACCTGTACACGATCGGCTAGGTAACTGAAAACCAGCGTATGCAAACATTCGTAATATTAAGAGCTCGAAACTTGCACAGCAGACGACCGTGGCGAATTGAGTTAAACGCCTTCGAAAAATTAAGTAAAACTAGAATGGTAACTTGGCCATTATCGATGGCGTCACGAATATCATCCAGCACACCGATTATAGTTGATTACGTCAAACAGCTGGGTCTGAACCCAGCTTCCAGAATCAACTGGAGTTGATTGGAAATCTCCCACTGTGTCGCACACTAACATCTGGCGGCACCGGGAATTGTTGTTGCGGTCGGTCTTGTCTATTTTATTTAGCCAATGCTCCAGTCTGTGTGAGTCGGCAGTAGCATCGTTGTATGCGTTTCTATTATTAATTTTATGCCCGGAAGAGGAACCGCAACGGTTCGAAAAGTTGGCAATCAATAAATAAATAATTGGCTCGAAGAGATGCATTGAGTTATTTCTTGAATTAACAGCTATAGTCGAGCTATAAATTCCTATATTAATAAAGGGTCCAGAATATTGTAAGCCTCCAAAAAACCTAACAGGCGCTGGTGAACTATCCGTTCAAGTGCCTTGGATAGCTGGTTGGGCGATGGATCGGGCGTCAGATGATGAATTCAAGTTTTAGTCTTCGACAAAGGAAAAGTGCTTAAAGCAAATAAATATTATGAAATACGCAAATTCAAGAGATAGTTGCCCTGCATCTTGGCATCATCTATCTTTTCTGTCATACAGTTAGCGACGGGTAGCTATCGGACACCCTTAAGTTTCTTTATGATATATATATATATATATATATATATACACACACACACTATATTATATAGTTATTTTGAGCCGCGCTGGAATTTGGCCCCCCCTCGCCCCTCATTAGCCCCCTCAGCCCCCCTCAAAAGAACCAAGAAACGTTTCAAAAGATTGGTTATTTTTATGCTTTTTGCCACTCCCTTGCCCTCCCTCACACCCCCTAGGGACACCCTCATCTGGCCCCCCTTCCGCACCCCCTCAACCCCCCCTCAGCGCCCCCTATACACTTCATATATGAAGACATGTTTATTCACATTAGTGCTGTTTATTTATTACAAAAAGATGAAAGTTCTATTATTAACACACCATCACTGAAATAAATAGATATGTTTTAAGAAGATATAAGTTCTATTATTTCCACACCGCCTTTAAGGTAAATAAAATAAATAAAAGTATATATATATATATATTGTGATGCGGCTCCTGCCTGGGCTTCGTCGGGCTGCTCCTAGCTGCAACTCGCGCTGGGGAGGTGCCGTGCGCACAAAAGATTATCTTACCCGGTCTCCTGACCCTGCTCGGCTGCTCAGCTTCCTCGGCGAGCTGGGGGGATCCTCGGGAGCTAGGATTTAGGTGTGCGGAGTGAAATACGCGCTTTTAGACTTGGGGCGAGTGAGCAGATCACACTCACCCGCGTATTTATTCCGCCAGAGATAATTACATGTACCGCGCGCTCGCGGTATTGTGTTCGCACTTTGACAGTCGCGCTGGGCGACACGGGGATCGAGTCCGGCGCGGCCGGCGGCTCACGCGTGCTCGCGTGCGCGGGGTTCTAGCCCTGAGCCACGATCGCGCTGGGGGCTCCTGCGCCCTGATCTTCGCCGCGAGAGAGAGAGAGAGAGAGAGAGAGAGAGAGAGCAGAGATGACTAGAGAGATTGACAGAGAGCGGGGTTTTCGTATGACAAATTCCGAACGAGCTGCCTCGAGGAAAATACGCACCTCCAGATGCTGCGAAAAGTAAGAGAGCAAGGGGGCTGGGGTAAGAGTTATAAAAACTGCTACAAAAAAAGGCCTCAGTTTCGGGCCTCGGTGCAGTTTCCTCTGTCCTGCGCTAATCCCCTTAATGATGGTCAGTTTTGACGCAAGCGAAATTCAAACTTTTTAAAAATCACATATTTTCGTGAATTCAAAAATTTTGCAACGATTAAAACAAAGTTCGAATTGCCAAAATCGGATAATTCTAAGTTTTATATTTTTAATGAAAGGATGAAATGTATTAGCAAGATATAATACTTAGAATTATCCGATTTTGGCAATTCGAACTTTGTTTTAATCGTTGCAAAATTTTTGAATTCACGAAAATATGTGATTTTCGAAAATTTGCATTTTTAAAAAGTTTGAATTTCGCTTGCGTAAAAACTGACCGTCATTAAGGGGATTAGCGCAGGACAGAGGAAACTGCACCGAGGCCCGAAACTCAGGCCTTTTTTTGTAGCAGTTTTTATAACTCTTACCCCAGCCCCCTTGTCCTCTTACTTTTCGCAGCATCTGGAGGTGCGTATTTTCCTCGAGGCAGCTCGTTCGGAATTTGTCGTACGAAAACCCCGCTCTCTATCAATCTCTCTAGTCATCTCTGGAGAGAGAGAGAGAGAGAGACAAGGGCGCTGGGCCGACACTGACAGGCTCGTGGAGATCTTGGCTCGTGATCGGTCGGCGCACCGTCTGGATGATCCTCTCTGTGGCTGGCGTCGTCGTACTCTGGGGCTGGCGCGGAGCGGGCGGCTTGGCCGACGGCGGCTGCTGGCTCGCGGTCCTTGATGTAGCCTCTGCGCGATGATCTTGGGAGGCAAGGCCGGCGGTGGCAAGTGTTGGGCCCTGCAGCGGCGTGGGCCTCCCAGTGGGTATTCGGCAGCGGGCTCGGCTGTGCATGTGTGATTTATTGCGCGTGCGGTCGGGTCAAGGGCCGAGAAGTAATCTGGCCAGCCTCGTCGCGCTCGTCTCGCTTTCGGACACCAATTAGTCCGAAAACTCTCCCCACTCCTTCTCGCGCGGCAGCGTATTCTAACGCGCTGTCGCGTCTCTCGCTTTTCTCTCTCTTTCCTTCGCGCTCTTCTGCTATCGCGCTCTCTCTTTCTTCGGCGCTATGTCTAGCGCTGACTCGAGTGTCTTCGAGTCGCTCTCTCTCCTAATTCTGTCCCCCTTTCCCCACTAGCGGTTTCGTGTGCGGCTCCTGCCGCCTCGATCCTCGCGTTGCCATACGCTCGCATGCTCGTGTGTGTACACGGCGTTGCGCTAGGCGTTCTTACTTGTATGTGTACGGAATGTCGCCACGTCACCGAGACTTACCTTTGTACTACCATGAATACCACGTAATTAGCTTGAGTAAATGAGTCGAAGACTCGTATATTGAATAAAATGAAATATATAATTGTCCGCCTGCAATAGTCGCACGCACAACAGCAACGGCGACCGTGCCGAGGAAGATGTTCTTAACACAATTCGACTTACAGTTGGTACGAGGTACGCGTCGCTTCCTCAATACACGCTCTCGAGCCGCTAACACCTCTACGGGATCTTCGTCTAGACGATTTCGGATGGTGCGGAGAAAGCGCCTCTTCTCTAGCACGTAGATGATGGAGTACCAAAATCACTACAAACGTCTCCGAACTTAGGTAGGTATAGCGAAATTCGGTCACGATGGTAGTCTAGCTAAAAGGTCGTTCTAGAACACGAAGTACACACCGGCTCGGTCAAATCGAATCTGGCTCGAGCGACGCGCGGGCCTTCTCCCACTGTTCCTCACCCATCCCTCGCCTCCGTACAGAGCTTGCTGCTACGTTCGCATCGTGCGACCTAACGAGCGCGCGCTATTGGAATAGCACGCTTAATCTCTCGTTACAATATATAGAAGAGGGCACCCCCCTGCTCGCTCTGCTCGCCAAGCCGCACAGCTTCAATTTTTAATTTTTCGCAGACCTTCATCTTACCATTTCAAATCATGACTTTCACCCTCCAGCTATGTCGTAATTCCAATGTAACCATCTACCTAACACCTTCACTTATGACTTAGAGATTCCGCATATTATCTCCAACTATAACCTCCAACATCTACCTATTGCATGAAGTCATGATCCGCCTATCACCTGTAAACTTGAACAATCACCTCTAATCACATTCCTCAGGTTCCATTGATCGCCTCCACCGTTTACCTATCTTTTCCGCCCACCACCTACAGCCTCGAATTATGAACCCTTCACTCTCCAAGTATCGCCTCAAATCATTATTCCTTCACTATCCAGGTTTTATCTTTGCATATTATCAACAACCTCAAGTAATCATTTCAAATCATAATATTTTTATGCTCCTTCTATCCCTTCAGTCATAAGAGAGATAAATGCCCTTAGAACCTTCGGCCTTGATCATTTGCTTGCATTATTACCTTTATCCTCCACCCATGATTATCAAGTTTTAACTATCATCTTCTCAAATGATCTTCGGCCTTTCCTTCGGACTATCATTTCCAATCATAATCTCTTCACTTACACCTATTACGTCTATCTATAGCCAACACCTTAAACTATCATTTCTAATCCTAACGATTATACCTTGCAACTGTCCCTCGACTGTGCACTTAGCACATCCATCCTCCACCCATTGCTTCCATTCGTGTCCTTCACCCTATACCTTCGACCTTCAACCTCCACGTATAACCAAGACCTTTCACCACGATCCATAATCTGGAGCCTCTACCTACCGCTTCCAATAATGTGCAGCGCACGCAAATCGCTTTTAACTATATCCTCCAATCCTCCTATGGCCTCCAGCCTCCATCTATTAGATTCACCATCCAACTATCGTGGCCAACCTTCTCCTATCACCTATATCCTCCACCTGTTGACTCCAATCATGATCCCTTGAACTTCCACTTACAGCGTTCAATAAGAACTCTACACTTACAACTATTTCTTTCTTATGTTGTAACCTCTACGTAACCCTCTATCTATCAGCTTCACATATGGCTTTGAGCCTCCACCTATCATCACAAATAATGATCCGCAATAATCACCTATTACTTTGTTAAAAATACAAAACAATTACATTTGTAATTACTTATAATGCATGATGAAGGGTATCAACAAGCAGAATAGGAAACATAATAAATAATCAATAAAAAAAATTATACGTAAATACCCTCTTCATAATCAATAAAAATAAATAAGGGGTGATGAGGAGGTGAGAGAAGAACAAATTCCAGCGCGGTTCAAACAACTATAGAAAATAGGAAGATTATATAGTTCTATAACTATTAATATATATGTATCGTTTTAGCTGGATCCGGCGTCATCGAATTTTTGATCACTACCCCCGAGGCTTTTATGCAATTGTGCACCGAGACTTACAAAAAACACTAAAGGATGAGCGAAACATTTTTCAACATATCTTCCAGAATATTCAACCGATCGACGCCAAACTTCGTGTGCATGCTTTTGCAGTCGTATAACGCTAATATACGACGTTTTAGCTGGATCCGGCGTCATCGCATTTTTGATCACTACCCCCGAGGCTGCTATGCAATTGCGTACCGAAATTTGCCAAAATCATTGAAGGATGAGCGAAGCTGTTATGAGCATATCTTCCAGAATATTCAACCGATCGAAGCCAAACTTCGTGTGCATGCGTCTGCAGTCATATAACTCTAATATACGACGTTTTTGCTTGATCCGGTGAAATCGAATTTTTGGTGACTACCTACCACCCCCCCCCCCCCCCCGAGGCTGTTATGCAATTGTGTACCGAAAATTGCAAAAAACATTACAGAATGAGCGAAACATTTTTCAACATATCTTCCAGAAAATTCAACCGATCGACGCCAAACTTCGTGGGCATGCTTCTGCAGTCATATAACGCTAATATACGACGTTTTAGCTGGATCCGCTGACATCGAATTTTTTATCACTACCCCCGAGGCTGATATGCAATTGTGTACCGAAGTTTGCCAAAAACATTAAAGGATGAGCGAAACATTTGTAACATATCTTCCAGAATATTCAACCGATCGACGCCAAACTTCGTGTTCATGCCTTTGCAGTCGTATACCGCTAATACGACGTTTTTTCTCCATCCGGTGACATCGAATTTTTGGTGACTACTCACTCCGAAGCCTTTATACAACTGTGTACCGAGACTTGCAAAAAACATTCAAGGATGAGCGAAATACTTTCAATATATCTTCCAGAATATTCAACCGTATAACGCTAATATACAACGTTTTAGCTGGATCCGGCGAAATCGAATTTTTTGTGACTACCCCCCGAGGCTTTCATGTAATTGTGTACCGAGACTTGCCAAAAACATGAAAGGATGAGCGAAACATTTGTAACATAGCTTCCAGAATATTCAACCGATCGACGCCAAACTTCGTGTACATGCTTCTGCAGTCATATAACGCTAATATAGGACGTTTTTGCTCGATCCGGTGACATCGAATTTTTTTTGACTACCCACCCCGAGGCTTTTATGCAACTATGTACCGAGACTTGCCAAAAACATTAAAGGATGAGCGAAACATTTGTAACATACCTTCCAGAATATTCAACCGATCGACGCCAAACTTCGTGTGCATGCTTCTGCAGTCATATAACGCTATTATACGTCGTTTTTGCTCGATCCTGTGACATCGAATTTTTGGTGACGACCCCCCCCCCCCCCCCGCCCCCCGCCCTCCCGAGGCTTTTATGCAACTGTGTACCGAGACTTGCAAAAAACATTCAAGGATGAGCGAAATATTTTCAATATATCTTCCAGAATATTCAACCGATCGACGCCAAACTTCGTGTGCATGCCTTTGCAGTCGTATAACGCTAATATACGACGTTTTTGCTTGATCCGGTGACATCGAATTTTTGGTGACTACCCCCCCCCCCCCCCCCCCCGAGGCTGTTATGCAATTGTGTACCGAAACTAGCAAAAAGCATTAAGGGATGAGCGAAGCTGTTATGAGCATATCTTTTAGAATATTCAACCGATCGACGCCAAACTTCGTGTGCATGCTTCTGCAGTCGTATAACGCTAATATACGACGTTTTTGCTCGATCCTTTGACATCGAATTTTTGGTGACTACCCCCCCGAGGCTTTTGTGCAACTGGGTACCGAGACTTGCAAAAAACATTAAAGGATGAGCGAAATATTTTCAATATATCTTCCAGAATTTTCAACCGATCGACGCCAAACTTCGTGTGCATGCTTCTGCAGTCATATAACGCTAATATACAACGTTTCTGCTCGATCCGGCGACATCGAATTTTTGGTGACTACCCACCGAGGCTGTTATGCAATTGTGTACCGAGTCTTGCAAAAAACATTAAAGGATGAGCGAAAAATTTTTTAACATATCTACCAGAATATTCAACCTATCGACTCCAAACTTTGTGTGCATGCCTTTGCAGTCGTATAACGCTAATATACGACGTTTTTCCTCGATCCTGTGACATCGAATTTTTGGTGACTACCCCCCCGAGGCTTTTATGCAACTGTGTACCGAGACTTGCAAAAATCTTTCAAGGATGAGCGAAATATTTTCAATATATCTTCCAGAATATTCAATCGATCGACGCCAAACTTCGTGTGCATGCTTCTGCAGTCATATAACGCTAATATACAACGTTTTCGCTCGATCCGGTGACATCGAATTTTTGAGCACTACCCCCAACCCGAGGCTTTTATGCAACTGTGTACCGAGACTTGCAAAAAACATTCAAGGATGAGCGAAATATTTTCAATATATCTTCCAGAATATTCAACCGATCGACGCCAAACTTTGTGTGCATGCCTTTGCAGTCGTATAACGCTAATATACGACATTTTTGCTCGATCCTGTGATATCCAATTTTTGGTGACTACCCCCCCGAGGCTTTTATGCAACTCTGTACCGAGACTTGCAAAAATCTTTCAAGGATGAGCGAAATATTTTCAATATATCTTCCAGAATATTCAACCGATCGACGCCAAACTTCGTGTGCATGCTTCTGCAGTTATATAACGCTAATATACAACGTTTTCGCTCGATCCGGTGACATCGAATTTTTTATCACTACCCCCAACCCGAGGCTTTTATGCAATTGTGTACCGAGACTTGCAAAAAACATTGAAGGATGAGCGAAACATTTTTCAACATATCTTCCGGAATATTCAACCGATCGACGCCAAACTTCGTGTGCATGCTTTTGCAGTTGCATATCGCTAATATACGACGTTTTAGCTGGATTAGGCGACATCGTATTTTTGAGCACTACCCCGCCCCCGAGGCTGTTATGGAATTGTGTACCGAAATTTGCCAAAAACATTAAAGGATGAGCGAAACATTTTTCAACATATCTTCCGGAATATTCAACCGATCGACGCCAAACTTTTCCCGCCCGCACGGGGATTCCAGTTATTTACAAAGTATTTATAAGACACACGGCTTTTTTTTTCCCTGGCTCGTGGTATTCCTGCAATGATGAAAAGCGGGAAATGTGGTGGCAATCAGTTTGAAAATTGTAACAGAGATATGTAATGGTTAATAAGTCACAAACATATTCTAATTTTCTTATACAATTATTATCCGTGCAAAAAAATTTATGGTGACTCGAAATGCAATCATGGGCACGCAGCCATATTACTAAATCCAAAGTGCTCAGTAGTGCTAAATAGGAAAAAGGGCGGCGAAAGTACCTCTACGATTTTTTCTAATCAACAAAAAGGAAAACTGCCATCTGCTGAAATGCGCGAAGTAATCCTCCTTCGAGCGCGGCACGTATTCCTCGACATGGAAATTATTCCTCTATATGTTCACCCGTATATTAAATAATATACCAAACTCTCACCAAATTCCTCTATAAATACTCCACACAATCTCTCGGCCGTCAATGTTCCTCCGCGATGATTCTCCAACGGAAAAACTCCTTCCAAAACTTCCTCGACCAAAATCTCCAACACCAAGATGGCTTCCCAACGGACAGGGCGGAAAAACAATAATTGCAGAAAAGCTAACTGGATTCACCAACTGCCAGTGACGGAATCAGAGTGCGGACTACCACCAAAGCGTTCGCCGGCAGAGTGACGCGGTCGACTCTTCGTCCGAGGAAAGATGCCGCGTTTTTCCCACCCAGCCTCCTTCTTCACGGAAGCGTCGATCTGATCACCGAAGTTTCCAATTGGTCCTTTATCTGAAATAAATGCTCTATTGGCCATTAATAGACCACCACTAATTTATTCCTCTATCCGTGATTTTCCCCAGAGCCCTCTTTTCCAAATCCAATTTTATCATTGGTTAGAAAATCAATTAACGTCCTCTATGTATTTTCGCAATATGCAAATTCGCGCCCCCTTTATGGATATCGATCAATCAATCAATCATGTCGATATCCATCCGGTGGCTCCACCTATAGATAATCTGTAAGCCGCGCGATATTTGAAAAGCCCCTATTATCCCCGAAGATTCCTAGCCCGTATATTCCTCTATACATCTCTGTGACGTCCGCAAGTCAACATAAAGTCAACTCTGAGCACTCCAAACGCCGTCAACTTCGCGCCACTATATTCATCTCCCTCCCTCTCTCTTTTTCAAGCACACTATCATGCCATATCAGGCCATATCACTAACTCCGGGAAAGTTCTTCTACGACTGATTCTACGACAGAATACAACAAGGGAAAGTTCGCGGCTTCCTGAAACACGGGGGGAAGAAACCACAATATTTAATATAAATATTCTCACTAAAACGTTGCTCTATAAATTCCACAATGAATCCTCTATAATTCTCCATCATCTCCAAATATCTCTTCCCTCTACCAAACGGCTGCACCGGGAATGGCCAGTAAAACTTCTGAAAACGACTTTGAAGAAGCAAACTCCAATCAACTACCAAAAACTCCAAAATTAAGGAAAAGCTACCGCTCAGAAACACTGTCCAGTGCGGAATAGCTGAGGCCGACGCTCCGCTTGAGGAAGGATGCCGCGTTTTCGCACCCAACATCCTTCTTCACGGAAGCGTCGTCTCGGCCACCGAATTTTCTAATTGGTCCTTTACGTAGGAGAAATCCTCTACTGGTCTCTAATAGAATACCACTAATTAAATCCTTTATCGGTGATTAACCCGAGCACCACCTTTTCTTAATCAAATTTAATGATTGTTTCACAAATCGATTATTACCCTCTATATCCTTCATTAATATGTAAATCTGCGCCCCCAATCAATGTCGATATCCATCCGGTGGCTCTACGTAAGGATAAGCTATCGAGCGCGCGGCATTCAAATATCCTCCATCCTAATATACGAATCAGTGTAAACTGACCCTAATGCCAACTAGTAATTTCTCGTTGGCAGCCGCCATAACTCTATGCTGGAAAGAAAAGATCCTCTATATTCTTACTGCACAGTTCGATCGTACAGTATCTTTCCGCATCATGCTCTCTTTCTCTCATACTCACTCGCTCGATCTAGCACTCCCTCTCTCTCGCTCTCATACGATCAATGCTTTCTCTCTTTCACGCGCGCCAACTCCCTCTCTCAATCCTCTCTCTCTCTTTCTCTCTCTCTCACGCGCGCTGACTCCCTCTCTCTCACGCTCTCATACGTTCGCGCTCCCTTCCACACATAACCACGTGCATGTGACCGCGCGTGCGCCGCTACTGTATCGCTTCCTGCCGCGCTCTCTCCCAAACGCCAGCAGGTTGCGCAGGCATAACTTGATATGTCACGTCCTGTGCTTCGCACGCGGTTGGTCAGAGGCATCTCCTGCGGGCGCCACCGAGCGCTGGCTCCGCTCCAGAAGCTGTCAGCTCGCCGAGTGTATCAGCTGGCCGTGTAATAAATCACGACGCAGAAATAAATATTGCTGTGTCGCAATATATTGTAACGGGGCGAGACATATTCACGGAAAATCGCACGAAAGTTAAGCGATGTGGGTACTTGAACGTACGACCTCGAGATCTCTACGCACACGCTCTAACTTCGGAGCCAGTGTCGCACTACCAAAGACCCTGCAAAACGCTTCAATAGCCGACTATATTAGACGCGCTCACACCAAATCGCACCCCCGCCTTAAACGCGACCAACTTCTCCGCAATTGGGACCGACATCTCAATCTCAACTAGGGCCACAAGTGCGTATCACCATTTCAATCTAACATAGGCGTAACGAAGCGTTTGTGTTAAAAACCCCTAGGCACAGTCACACCAAGTCACAATATATATATGGGTGATGCTCTGACAAATCGAGCGTGCCATTTTTTGACTTTCGCCAAAAATATTTTTTAAACATTCTTTACTAGTCTATGAATGCCCCTGAATTTTTTCAAATTTTTTCCATCGCTTTCATTTAAGTTACAGAGGCTCAAAGTTGGCATACTAAGCAATTTTTGCATTTTTTGCCTATTTTCGTTAATCTGTAGCTCCTCTGGGAAACATTTTTTACGATAAACACATAGAACATTTTTTTAGCAAATGTATTCTCATTTAAGGCAAAAATATTAGCAAAGTCATACATACATATTTTTGCTTCTACGTATAAACCTTTTAAGTCTTAAAATCAAGTTTTCAGCTGGATCGATCATCAATATCGAAGCCACAAAAATTTGAAAAGATAGTTTAACTCACTATAAAAGAACTTGTGAAAGTCCCAGAATGTCAGAGGCCTTGGTTTCTCTCTGAGAAATAAATATAACAGCTACAATTTTTCGCTTGTAACGTTATAAACTTTCAATATAAACAAAATAATGTATAACATATTCATATGTGCGTATTCGTCGTTAAGTTCTTTAACTCAGACATCAAGTCTCAGTTTTCTAGGCGTTTTCAAAAAAAAGATTACCTTATCGGTAGACACAAACTTTTTCCCGTTGCTGTATGTTTATCTATTACAACATTATTTTCACATCTAATGAATGTTTTTGGGCTTTTCTCACCTACTCTGTTTCGTTCGCTAGATCCCATAGAATATTCTCATCTACTTATTTTACCGTCATTCTTTCCTAAAATTTTTTTAATTTGGTCTAAAGTTTAAATTTACTACATTTATGCATTTATTAGAGAGAGATGGAGAGATAGTTCCTTCTGCTAGATCTTAATTTGCTCTCTCTTAAAAAATGCTTTTTAAAATTTGTTTTTAAATAAAACTAAATAAAAATCAATCATGAGTATGGATGTATTGATTATAATTAATTGTTTATTGACTTTTATGTAAGTCAAATATCCTTGAAACTAATATATATTGAGTATATGACACCCGGGTGCGCTTTTCAAAGTATAAAATCTTGTTTAGTTTATTTTCATTATTATAAATGTTAAACCACCACCTACGATTTTTACGTTTTACCTATCACCTTCACATATGATCTGGAGAATCCACCTATCACTTCCAATCATAACCGTTTCACTTCCACCTATTACCTCTGCTGATAACCCTTTACCTATCACCGTCACCTATGACTTTGAGCTTCCACGTATCATCTTGAACCACAACCACAAACATCTACCTATTACATTAAGTCATGATCCGCCTATCACGCTTGACTTATCACCTTCAATCGCTTCCTTCAGCCTCCCTCTCTTGACCCTTTAGTTATCGCTTCCACCCTTCTCCTATCGCTCAGATCCACTACCTAACGCTTTCAATCATAATCTCTTTACTGTCCATCTGTCGCCTCCAATCATGATACCATCACCCTTCACTTATTGTCTTCAATCATTATCTCTTCATCCTACAGCTTTTATCCCTGCAAATTGTCAACACCCTCAAGTAATTACTTATCATTTTCACCCTTCACCTGTTGCTTCCATTCATCCTTCCACTATCGTTTCCAACATTCTCCTATCACCTACATCCTCGACCTCTTGCCTCCAATCATGATCCCTTCTACTTGCAGTTATAGCCTTCAATAAAAACTCTTCACTTACAACTATATCCTTCTCATGTTGTAACCTCTATGTAGCCCTCTACCTATCATTTCCAACAATGTATTCTTCTATATATATGTTGGTGTGGAAATATCCCTATATTATATAGTTGTGAGCAGTTGGGGTGAGGTTCAGGGCCCCGCATGGGCCCCGCATTGGCCCCGTATTGACCCCGAGCATTGTGCTTTAAGTATAAACCGGGCTCTTTCAATATGAAAGTGATGGGTCCGCATGGGCCCCGCATTGGCTGTATTATATAGTTGTTTTGAGCCGCGCTGGAATGTACCCCTCCCACATCCCATCACTGTAACTCTAAGATAATCAATGCAAAAAATCTGAAAAAATTCAGAGTAATCAGCGGCAACCTCCAGAACAAATTCTTAGAGTTATAGCTATATCTATTTTTCGACCGGTCGATCTCACAGAGAATCACCCATTGCGACGGAGAATCCGACGTAGAAAAGCTGAGTGACTCACTTGCAGGCACCCGAAACCGAGCAGAAGAATATATTCTAATGGCAACGGGTGCTTACAGGAGGGAACAGCTGAGCCGTAGCCAGGCGTCGGCACGGAGCCGCGCCGTAGGAGGGAGAGAGAGAGGGAGAGCGCACGAGCGTAGCAGCCAGCCGAGTCACCGCCGTGACGTCATGGCCGTCGAGCAGCGAGAGAGCGCGCGAGGAGTGGGAGCGCCGCTGACTACTACACGCGGCCGCGCGCGGCGCGCAGAGCCAGCAGGCACACCACTGGGCCGCAGCCGCCGCCATGACACCGCCGAGGAGCACGAGGCGACGGCGAACACAGCCAACGCATGGCGCTACAGCGAGCGGCGCGACGAGCGGCTGAGCCGCGTACACGATAGAGAGCGAGCGCGTGTGTGTGCATGTGCGAGCGCGCGCAGCACGGCGCGTGCTGAAGAACGTATGGGTGCGAGAGAGACCGCACGATGCGGGTAAAACACAGCGCTAGAGAGTGGAGGCTGCCGAGCCCCACAGACGTATGCGAGGCCGATATTGGCGGTCGGAGTGGAGGCAACGGGCTTCTCCACACCGACGGAAATGCGCGTACGCGAGAATAATTGCGCCAGAGCCGAGAGGAAGAATGACGCCGAAGAATGAAATCATGAATGTCGTACGCGTTGAAACAAAATAAATAATAATAAAATAAATGAAAATAACAATAAATAATAAGGGTCATTGCCCGAGAAATCATGTAGAGTGACAATGTGAAGGATAAACAGTGCAAGTAAGCGGACAGAGCGAAAAAGAAAATGTAAACCGTAATTACCGCGGCAAGTCACGTGATCGCCAGAGCCGATGTACGTGTGTGTGTGATAGCCGGAGAGTGAGCCGCGAGCCGAGAGAGTCAGTCGCACGTACGCAGTGAACTGAAGCACAGCTACGAGCAATCCACCGAGTTTCGAGAGTTTTTGTAAGGGTCCAGCAGCATTTATTCACCCGCGCACAACCGCGTCTCGCCTGTGTTCGTGTCGTCGCTTTACAGGGTACGAGACAACGGCCGTACGCGAGGAAGTCTGCAGCAGTCAGTGTAGTAGAGTAATAAAGAAAATTCAATTATAATTATACGCGTTCGAAATTTATATACCAAAAATTACCGGCTCAAGCGACCCGTGAGATAAGGAGTCTCAGCCGAGGCCCGAGCTTGTGAGTGAGCCATCCGTGTCGCGTCAAGGCGCCCGCACATCCCGGAAAAATAATAGACGCGACCTGTAGCTCGACTCAGGACCGCGGAGGGGAAGGCCCAAGCGCGAGCGCGAAATACTCCCCGGGAGACGCACCGACGTGCCTCTCTCCTCCTATCGCCCGCCGCAGCCACCAGCCCCGCCGTGTCACACTGGCGCCCACAAAACCACAAAATAAAACCCGGAGCCGTAATTTATGTGCTATCAATTTTTTTGTACGAGACATCGAAGAAGTTTACAAGAATTTTCGTGTGAAAAAGTGCTCGCGTAGTGCAAACGCAAATTTAGCCATCTTGGTTGCACGAGCAGGTCGCCGGCGGCCATATTGAATAGTGGCGTCGGTTGCTCGCCGAGGAGAATTGCCGAGCACCAGCGCGAACACAGTGACGCGAAAACAATTTTTTTTTGTTTCTCTCCAAGGACAACAATAAATTAATTAAATTAATTTTTTTTACCACCTCTCGAGAGAGCAAGTGATTAATTATTTTCTTCCTCGTTTTAATTTTTTTTTTCTCTCTCGTGCAACGTACAAGGAAAATTCTCCGGTTAATTAATTTAAGCAAACTAAGTTTTAAGAATACCCAGAATTCGTGTGTCGTGCCGCAGCCGAGCCGTCGAGTTGAGATTCAATCTCCTCAAGGAGTGAGACTAGCCGAATAAAATCGATTACCGAGTACGCGAAATTGCAAAAATACCACATAACCTTGTACAATAAATCAGGATTGATCTACGAAAATTCTAACGTGTCAAATTAATTTTAAGGAGACTAGAGTGACCGCTAGATTAACCAGCGAATTATACCGCACGCGTTAGATCGAAAAGTTTTTTTCCTGGTCCGTGAATATAAGGAGTGTCGTGTAACCGCATACTCGCACCGAATAATTATTCGTGTACAAACTCAGAGCTGCTCTCTGCGACAGTCACGGAAAATACTGCCGAGCCCTGCGCAAACAATTATTGCGCAGATAAAATTATTATTAATCATTATTAATTAATTTAATATATTACTAATTTTACAATATTAATTATATTTACTATATCATATAATTTTCTTTTACATTTATTATTATATTATTTCAATTCATTTTATTTTATGTAACCCGCATGATTTGAGAAATTTCCTTAACTAAACCATTGTCTGCCTCAGCCAAACCACATTGACGGTTAACAGTCTGCACGTCAAAAGTGGAATTATATTTTTTTTCCATACACCCCTTTCACCAGAGTAGACCGGGGATTTAAGTTTTTTTTTCTCCACACCCTGCCAAGGTCGAGAGCAAAACTCTCCCTCCCCGAATTTACAGTAGTTAGGGATTTGGGAATCAGCTAGAGACAGCCATAGCCAAGGTTGAGAAATTCTCCCTTAATACCGATCAGAGATCAGACGAAGACATAATTTTGAAGATTAGATAATAAATAACCATTCCGAAACAGAAGATATTAGTATTGACGATGGATGAGAGGCAGAATCATTATCAAATAATGCAAGAACTGCGCAAAGACAGGCGTGTCAGACACCTACATAGAGACATCGAGAGAATGACACAGACGGATGTTTTCGAACAATTGGTGAACGATCGAGTGAGCAGTATAGGATCTGTAGAACTTTTCAAAGATAGACTACTACGCTTGAGAATCAGAGAAAGCCAAATAGCCCAAGCCCCATGGTACGAATGGGATGAATGTGGTCGCGTGCCACCGAGTACAATGGAGGACATGTTACTAGCACCGAAAACAGTGCTGCGGAAAAATGCAACACAAGCAATACCAGTGCCCATGAGTGACAACAACTACCCTGCCACGGCAAACGTCAGTCTTGGACAAATACAGAACGTCACTGTACATCAGATCCATAGAGTAACCAACGTAATGCAGGGGCATGAACATCAATGTCATCAAACCCCCTTTGGAGTCAGCTCCCACGTTAGTGGCGCGTTTGGTGGGCGAAAAGACTGACTTTCCTGTCCGGGCGTCAGCCTTGGAAGGGGGAGAGAGTGGCATGCTGCCACTAAAACAGAGTCAAGTAGATGCAACACCGAAGAAGCCACAGCCGAGAGTATCAATACCGAGAATTGGAAGTCCTAACCTAAAGCTAGCGGTAGACAAACAAAATCAGGGGATAGGAGCCTATTTCACCCCTACCTCAAGTGAAGAAAAACCAGAAAAACATAACCAAACAGGGAACAACCGCAATGGAAAAGAAGAGCACCAAGCACGAGGTATTGAAAAATTCCTGGAAGTAAGAGGAGAGCAGAGAAAGAAAAATAGTCTTAAGCAAGAGAGTGCCGCAGACAAGCCGAACTCACTAGATGAGGATAAGGAAGTCACGACGCAACTGAAGAAATCAGAAGTCCGAGTAGAAAAGATTGCGGAAGCCACGCCAAACGGGACGCCGGTTGAGCCTCTGGGGAGTAGCAACGCTACGAGGAAAATATCCGAGTTAGAGAGAAAATCTGAGAAATCTGAGAAATCCGAGTTAGAGAGAAAATCTGAGAAATCTGAGAAATCCGAGTTAGAGAGAATATCTGAGAAATCCGAGAAATCTAAGTCAAAGAGAAAATCTGAGAAATCCGAGAAATCCGAGCCAGAGAGAAAACCCGAGAAATCAAAAAACTTGAGTGCGGAGGAGTTTGCAAAACTCAACCTGGATGTATGGAGAAAAAGAGTTGAGGAGAAAAACTTAGAGTTGAATCAGAGATACTTGTGTGCACCACCCGCGAGCCTGAGCCGAGCCGCGTCGCACAAAGGGGAAGAAACACCCGTGAAGGCAACCACGGATCGCCTGACTTGGGCGATGGATTCAGGGGAAACCCGAAAGAACGCCATGGAAAAAGAGAAATACAAGAGCAGCCGAAGAGAGTATCCGTGTTGGACAATTTCAACGACGATTTCGACATGGACGAGATCGAAATAATCGAGGCAGCGACGTGGCTAGAAGAAGATAGTAGCGATACGGAGGAAGAAAAAGAGTATGAGCAACTGGAAACAATAGAGAGAGCACTAAACTTACTGAGTACCAATAACCCCGAGCCGAAGGACGACACCACCCTTGTCGACGTGCCTAGCTCTATGAAGGAGGATGACGGAGAAATTGCGGGAATCACCGTTGATAATCGGAATTACTTACGAGTTATCCTCGCAGGGGAGCAATACAGGGCGCTCTTCGACCCGGGAGCAGTTGTATCATTGGTAGGACCAGAGATAGCTCAGCGTCTCGCTAGTCGGTTTCGCAATGCAACAGCCCACATCCAGACGGTCACGGGAGCCCGAACACCAATCTTAGGATATTTGGATATCCGATTCGACCTAGAAGGAATCCCCAGTACCATATCAGCCAGAGCCGTACAGGAAGTCCAACACCCAATACTGTTGGGGAAAGACTTCAGCGACACGTTTAGAATAGACACAGACCATAGAGGCTGGTGGAGAGCCAATTCAGGGCCGTGGAGGGAGTTTGACCGGCGAAGCGACCAGCCAGTAGCTGCCATCTACGCTGAGTGCGCAGGCATATTAGAGTTAGAAGTAGAAGATCGACAAGAGATAGACAAAATCGTGAAGGAGATACTACCAGAGTATTCTCCGGACGTCCTAGGCTTCACCACAAAGACCGAGCACCACATCCAACTCACGGATGAAACGCCGATCCGTCAAAAGTGGATAAGGAAGTCCCCGAAGAAGCTAGCTGCTATACAAGCGGCCGTAGAGGAATTTTGGAAACTAGGCGTCATCGAAAACTCCGCCAGTGACTTTTGCAGTCTACTTGTACTCGTGCCGAAGCCAGATGGAAAATGGAGGAGAATAGCAAGAAGTACACCGCCTTCGCCGTGCCAGGCATGGGGTTGTTCCAATTCACCAGAATGGCGTTCGGCCTTTGCAACGCCCCCGCAACGCTGCAGCGTCTCATGGACGCTCTATTTGGCCCTGCCGTAGCCCCATTTGTGTTTGGGTATCTCGACGATGTCGTCATAGCCACAGAGTCCGTCGAAGAACATAAACATTGGACTAAACACGTGTTGAAAGTACTAGTAGACGCAGGTTTGACGATCAATCCGAAAAAGTGCAACTTCTGTGTAGGAGAAATTAAGTACCTGGGGTACATCCTCGACAAAGAAGGGCTACGCCCTGACCCCGAGAAAATAGCACCGATATTGCAGTACCCTGTGCCTAAAACACCTACGCAAGTCCGCCGATTGTTGGGCTTATTTGGATGGTACGACAAGTTTGTGAAAGACGCATCCGACTTAAAAGCGCCTCTCACAGCGTTACTCCATAAAAGCCGAACATGGTCATGGGAAGAGGATCAGCAGGAGGCCTTCCAAAGTATCAAAAATGCCTTAGCCTCAGCCCCAGTATTAGCGAGACCGGATTTCACGAAGCCTTTCTGCATACAGTGCGATGCGAGCAACATCGCGGTTGGGGCCGTTCTCACTCAAGAATTTGAGGATGGAGAACACCCAATAGTGTTTGTGAGTCGAATGTTGACCAAGGCAGAGCGAAATTACACTACCACCGAGCGAGAATGCCTAGGTTTGATCTGGGCCATTAAGAAACTGAGACCGTACGTCGAGGGATATCACTTTACGGTAATTACCGACCACAGCGCGCTCAAGTGGCTCAGAAATTTAAAAGAGCCGACGGGGAGGTTAGCCCGATGGGTTGCGGAGATACAGCAGTGGGACTTCGCGATTGAACACCGCCCGGGGATAGAACACCAAGTACCCGATGCCCTATCGCGTATGTTTGAAGCCGAGGTAGCCGCCCTGGGAGAGACAGTTGACAGTTGGTATCTCCGCCGTAGAGCTGATGTCCTAGAAAATCCCAAAAGGTTCCCAGAATGGCGGGTGATCGACGGAAGACTTTACCGGTATAAAATAGATCCGATAATAGAGCCTATCACGCGAGGGGAAGATGGGTGGAAGCTTGTAGTCCCCGGGGAGGAGAAGGAGAGCGTACTTTCGACTGCCCATGACGCCGCAAACTCTGGGCACATGGGGATCGACAAAACGTACGACCGCCTAACCCGAGAATATTTCTGGCCAGGCATGTATAGGGACGCATACCGATACGTAAACTCCTGTCTCTCGTGTCAGCAGTATAAAGTTAGCCAACAGGGGCCCCAGGGATTAATGGAGAGAAGGATAGTTGAAGAGCCCTGGACAGTGGTAGCAGCCGACATGATGGAGTTTCCCAGGAGTAAAAGCCAAAACAAATATCTGCTAGTCTTCGAAGATCTCTTCTCGCGGTGGATCGAGGTCAAGCCACTAAAAAGGCAGATGGAAAAGCTGTATTACAAGCATTCGAAGAACTGATTCTCTTCCGATGGGAAACTCCCGAATACCTCTTGACCGATAATGGGACGGAATTTGTTAACAAAACCCTCACCCCCGCCTTAGCCGAATACGGGGTCGTGCATATCACGACCTCCCCGTATCACGCCCAAGCCAACCCGGTGGAGAGAATTAATAGAACTGTTGAAACTAGCACGTTATGATAAATGAATGTATATTTATTTAATAAAAGAAAATAAGATACAATGGTATATAATGCATTCGAGAGTCGCTAACTGCTCGAAGCACTCAGTATAGACACGGCTCAGTTGCAATGAGCTTCGCGCGGGTGTCTAACTGAGACTGACTATAGCCCTAGTCCTCGGCGATACTTATAGGGAGACGCAGCTCTCGAAGTATATGCGAGGATCCAGGTAGGCAGCGGCGAAAGGTAAGGCGCAGGAAAATTTTGGATGCCGCGATTTTATGGCATTGCCTGCGCCGCTCCTGCGCTTCTCGCTCCCGGAAACATCTGCAGATGTTCGCGGGTGTGATTTTATGACTTAATTCTATGTACTGCTGTATTGGTCACGTACAACTATCTATAAAGAGAAAAAAACTTAATGGCTTAAGTGCTTTGAGACGGAGGAACCTAGGATTTATGAATAATCCTTCTCGTCCTCCGTCTCGAGGCTTACAACACTAAAATTCAAAATACTATGCGTATTTGCAGTAATTCAACAAGAACCCTAAAAACCATGATCGCGATGTACGTAGAGAGTCACCAGGACTGGGACAAGCGGTTACATGAGCTGAGACACGCGATCAACACAGCAAACCAGGCCACGCTTAGAACTTCACCGGCCTTCCTTAATTTCGGTCGCCATCCCACCCCGGTAGGGAGCTTACGACGGAAAAAGGAGATGGAGGGTAGCCCAAGCGTGGACGTAGGGAAGCTAGAAGAGTGGCCGGAAAGGATGAAGAAGTTAGATGCCCTGCGCGAACTCGTAGCCAAGTTTATCGATAGGGAAAGGGAGAGACAGAGCCGAGCGTATAACAAGGGGCGTAAGTTTGCAGAGTTTTCAGAGGGAGACCTGATATTACGGAAAGCGCATCCGTTATCGAATGCAGCAGCGCACTTCGCAGCTAAGCTCGCGCCGAAATACGAGGGCCCCTTTAAAATAATAAAGAAGATATCACCCCTTGTATATGAACTGGAAACGGAGGGCGGAAAGGGGCGAAAGATAGCCAAGGTCCATGTTAGTGATTTACGGAAGTACATCCCACCGTGTCCTGGCCACCTCCCTGTTCCTAACCCGAACCCCCGCGATGTATCCAAAAAGTAGTATTAGCAGGTTCCGTGAGTGCCAGATGTTTATGTGAAGTAACGCATGTAAGTAACAAGGTGATGGAAAACTGTGCTGTCCTAAGAATATCCGCGAACCCGTAATAAAATAAGATTGATTATAGGATGAGTGACTACAACCCCCATAGTGCCACCTGCGACGGAGGAATGGAGGAAGAGCAGCGTCTGAGGGAGGAGCTCCTCCGACAGACGGCTGCTCGCCGAGCTGCCCGCGAAAGGGAGCCACTCCAGGAGACCGCCGAGGCCATGGAGGGTGAGGAGGTGCCGGCCACCCGTCCCGCACCCCTAGGGCAGGACGCCTCAGAGGATGAGGCAGCCCTTGAGGGACCGGACGACCTGGAGGGAGATCTGCAGTGTTGCGTCTCCCTGGAGGAGGAGGCCGATCTCCTGCG
>JACCIB010001053.1:0-60043 GCA_018906965.1 Philotrypesis tridentata
TATTATATTCATAAGCATAGTACCATCATTTTGAGAAGATTTTCGTAGTATTCTTAAGTTTACTGCATCATTCTCTTGTTGAGGATCAGCAAGATTACAAATTCTTTTATTTCCAGCGTCGTACTGTCCATCTTTGGTGATTTTGAAACCAGTATTAGAAGAGTTTTTCTTTATTTTACTCAATTCACGTCCAGATACGTCAATACTCATTATGATGCTCTAATGGTTTATTCTTTTGTTTTAATGTATTTTAAAAATTCTTCATGTCTTTGGTTCATTGTAACCTCTATTTTTTCAATATTTTTTTGCAATTCAATAATCGTACTCTTGAAACTTTTTAGTTCAGCTTCAATTAATTGAGAAAGAAAGTCCAAATTTACTGCATCAGTGGCTTTATGTGGATAAGCGATGTTACAGATTCTCTTATTATCTGCATCATACTGACCGTCTTCTGTAATTTTATATCCTATTCCAGGTGGGCCTCGAGAGCCTTCCTTTTTTTTGTTCAATTTTCGACCAAACACGTCGACACTCATTTCAATACTGATGATAATTATAAAAGGGTTCTCTTAATATACATAACCAGCTTCTCGGAGTTCCTCTATGATAGAATGAATTTCATTGACATGACTAGGATTACCAGCTGCTTCTTCTGCAATTAGTAATCTTAATCGATCAACAAGCTCGTTCGGATCATCCCAGTACACATAGTCAAACGCTGTTTTCTTTCTAGCTATTTTGTATCTAGGCAAAAGACCGTATCCACCAATAGATTTTCGCTTTTTAGTACCGCTGGTGATAGGAGATAAATTGGGTTTAATGAAAGTCTTAAATTTATTCAAATTCGAATAGCGATATTTTTCATTCGCGTCAAATCTTATTTTATGAACGTTAGTACTTTTAATAATTTCCATATAATTATCCTGATCCAATGAGCTAATTAATTTAGTATTAGGTTCTTTCTGAAAGAGAAGTTCCATTAATCCGAGAGTCTTTACATACGATTTATTGTTCACTGTCACACTTTCATTTTTAAAATAAATAGGAGAGTTACCAATCACATATTTATTTTGTTTTAAACAAACACCAAATGTTTTATCTAAATTGTTACTTTTCTGTGGATTATCATGTAATTGTCGAATATATTCTCCTACAATTGAATCATTGAACAGCAAATTAGATGTATTTGAAGATTTATCTGTGTCAGTTATTTCGAAGGATTTATCAGCACTATCGTTATGCTGCGAATCATCATCTTCATCAATATCACTAACAGCAGACTCAAATGAAGTATCATGCGGTTGTATTGTCTCATCGAACTCATTGTCAGTGCTATTAAGATAATTAGATTTTTCTAATGTTCTATTAGAATTAAAATAGGCCTCTGGTTTTATTTTCTGTTTCAAACGTAATTCTGTTTTCTCTTTTTTTAATGGTTCTGTAGAAGTAATAGCATTGGCAACACCACCCTCATCAGTCACCCTTACGAGTTTGTTCAATGGATCAACTATTGGCTTAAAAGTTTCATTTAAAGTCTTTTCTAAACTAGCTTGTCCTTTCTTTAATAACTGATGCTTACGTCTGATTGCATCACGAGCTTGAGTTAAATGCTGAAGCACAATTTTCTCCCGATCAAAGTCTGCCATGTTAACACTTGTGTTATCTAAGAAGGAATAATCTCTATCCATTTACTCCATGATATTTATAGCAAAAGAATCAAATCCCTTGCGATATCTACCATTATTTATTGGTCTATCTCTATCGATAACCAAAAATCCATGATTATCGTCACGCCAACATTTTGAACAAATTTGTTTAAACTTCTCAAAAGGAATATCCGAATTGACGTGATCATTATAGATATGTTTAATGTTAACATTATCTTGTCGGAATAGTACTAATAAATTTACATTATCTCTAATGAGATGTTTTGGAATGCGAGCATATGATTGACAAAGATAAAAACTATCTACTTTTTTATGTCTACCCATACAAAAAAATGCTCTTACGTTATCTTGCTTTTCAGTGGCTATATCATCAAAAATCATAATAGAGTTTGGTAGCGTTTTATCTGGAGAGACAACTGACTCGTGCTCACTAAAAGCGAAGTACTGTACACCTTCAATAGGCTCTAATAAATCCTTCAGAAATTTATATTTAGGTTGGTTAAGTGATTTCGAGTACACGTATATATTTTCAAATCTGAGTCCATTAGGATGTGTAATTAATGTTAGTAAACAGTTAGTTTTTCCACAGTTGCTTGGTCCACAAAACACTGCACGTATAGTGTTAGGTAGTAGCTCACCATGTCTTTTTTCTTTTTTTTCCGTCTCTACAACTCTATCGAAATTTATGACTTGAAGCTTAAGCGGCTGCTCTTTGAAATTCATGATGTTTGTTGGTCCCCAAACCATCAACGAATAAACTCTTAACGTATATAAAGGGTCTTTATATATTTCAAACTTCATTAACACATTGTCTCTCGAAGGTGCATGATGATATCTCATCGGCGACAAAAGATAAAGAAAGGTTGCGCTCTAGTAAATAAAATCATTAATAGATTACCGTTTGAAGCTCATTTGCCGGACTATCAGTACTGTGGACCAGGTACTAAATTGAATAAACGATTGGCTCGGGGTGATCCTGGTATAAATCAACTAGACGCAGCTTGTAAAGACCACGACATTGCTTATTCTCAAAATCAAGAAAATATTACAGCAAGACACGAGGCTGATAAAATTTTAGCTGAAAAAGCTTGGAACAGAGTGCGAGCTAAAGACAGTTCTTTTGGTGAAAAAGCAGCTGCTTTTGCTGTAGCTAATATTATGAATCTTAAAAGAAAATTTGGTATGGGTATCAAAATGACGTCAACGTACAGGAAGAAACAGAAAACAAAGAAAAAACATGGGAGAGGCTTGAACAAGTGGAAGAAATGTAGGAAAAGTAAAAAATCAAGAATTACATTGAAGAAAATTATTGAAGCTGCGACGAAAAGTGCAACACCTAGCAACAGATCACTCGTAGTTATTCGATCGGCTTTAAAAGGGGCTAAGGAAGCGGTTAAAAAAGCAGGTGGGAAGCGTAAAATAAATATACCTCGTATTCTACCACTTCCAGCCAAAATAGGTGGAGTTCTTCCATTTTTGATTCCATTATTTGCTGGCTTGAGTGCAACTGGAGCTTTAGCTGGTGGTGCTGCATCAATAGCTACAGCAGTAAATAAGCTAAGAAGGCACAAAACGAGTTAAAAGAGTCTCAGAGACATAACAAAACTATGGAAGCTATTGCTTTAGGTAAAGGTCTTTATCTCAAGCCATATCGCAAAGGTTATGGTCTTCACCTTAAGCCTTATGTTAATGGACAAGGTTTAAAAAAAAAAACTTCAAAATAGCTTTACCGAAGCGTGCGTTAACTGATTTAGACATAAAAAAGTATGCAAAATCAATGAGAATTAAACATTTTCGAGGTGTTTTTATGCGTAACGCTTTACCTCCTAATGGCTCGCACTATCAAGAATCAGCTGTTGTGAATCTGGATGATAAGAATGGACCGGGTACTCATTGGGTAGCCTATAGAAAGAGAGGAAATGAGGTTATCTACTTTGATAGTTTTGGAGATCTACAACCACCTATAGATTTATTACTGTATTTTAAAAATGCTAACGTTAAATACAACTATGAAAGATATCAGGATTTCAATACGTACAATTGCGGCCATCTTTGTTTAAAATTTCTTTTGAATAAACTATAAAAAATAGATAACACGTGAATAACAGTCATTCGATAAAGAAGTATCATGGAGAATACACTAACATTGAGTCTAACAGGAAATAAATCAGTACTCGAAGCATATTATTTCCCACCGATTGAGCTGAATCCTAATAACAAGTACGAACTCGGACTAATAGAGCTGTTAACCTTTAATTCAATACCAAATATTGACGTTGGTAGTAATAAATTTTATGTTGATAAGCATGAAATTATTTTACCAACAGGTAGTTATGAAATAGAAGATATCGAGACCTTCCTTCAAGAAGAGTTAACTCCCAAGGGAATATCATTAACTTTAAAACCAAACAATAATACACTACGTAGTGTTATTAAGTGTAGCCATGAAATAAATTTCAAACCGAACGATTCTATAGGAACGATTTTAGGTTTTACTAAATGTGAACTGACTGCAAACGAAACACATAATTCTGATTTATCAGTCACTATACTCAAAGTCAACGCTATAAGTATAGAGTGTAATATCACTGCAGGTGCATATATAAATGAACGCAAAGGACACGCTATACACGAGTTTTTTCCAGCAGTACCACCAGGATATAAGATCATAGAAGTGTCTTCTCACGTCATTTACCTTCCAGTCACCGTCAGAAGCATTGATCATTTACAGATACGTATTGTCGATCAAGACGGAAAATTGGTCAATTTTCGAGGAGAAACTATCACAGTGCGATTGCATATGAAGATAATATAGTAATGGGGATAGTATATAATCTCAAAGTTGGTCGAGGCTATATTAACCGACCGAAATGTCGTCCGACGATCAGTCGACAGCGAGCTACCACAGCACTCACGCATCAGAGCATTCAGTTTCTAAAAAGTCTAAAACTAAAAATCGTGGACGATTCTCCTCGTGGTGGAAAATATCCTGTGTATTAGTTTGCTGCTTACAACAAAATGGAAGAAATTCTAAACATTCATTCAGGTGTCAATTTCGATGAGTCCATAGCTCATTACGAGATTCATGCACATCAGCCATATTCATTGACATATTTCAATAATAGTGATGAAATTCGTATTGCAATTCAACATCAGGATCTGTGTCTCCTACCATCGCGTAGTATGATTCATATTTGTGGGCGATTAACAAAATCGCCTGGTACAGCTGCGGTAGAAAAAACGAAGTTTGTTAATAATGCCATCTGTCATTTGTTTGAGGAAATTCGGTATGAGATTAATGCTATTGAAATAGATAGAATAAAAAATGTTGGCTTAACAAGCCTTATGAAGAACTGGATTTCGCTCAATCCAAATCAAAGCTCCATTGCTGAAAATTCGGGTTGGACTGCAGATAAAGATGATGTGGCAATAACAAATAACCAAGGTTATTTCGACGTAACTATTCCTCTTAGTATGCTGCTTGGCTTTGCAGAAGATTACAAGAAAATTGTGGTTAATGTTAAGCATGAACTTATTCTCACTAGATCACGAAATGATTTAAATACTGCTATAGTTGAAGGAACAGGAAATCCAGCAACTTACGAAAATTTTAAAATTAATTTAACGAAAATTGAATGGTTAATGCCTTATGTAGTGGTAGCTGATAGAGAAAAAATTAAACTACTCAATCATATAGGACGTGATAGAGCAATTACAATGAGTTATCGCACATGGGAGTTGTATGAATACCCAAAATTACCCCTGACATCAAAGCACGTTTGGAGTGTCAAAACATCTAATCAATTAGAAAAACCACGATTTGTCATTTTAGCATTCCAGACTGCACGTAAAAGTGTACCAAATGCCAATGCCAGTAATTTTGATCACTGTAATATTAGTAATGTAAAACTATTTCTAAACTCTCAGTGCTACCCGTATGGAAATCTAAATCTAAACATAAATCAAAATCAGTATGCTGTATTATATGATATGTACGCTAATTTCCAAAGTGCATACTATGGAAAAGAAAATGAGCCTATACTTAATAAAACCAATTTTATTACGAAATTGCCTTTAATAGTTATCGACTGCTCCAAACAAAATCAATCTATCAAAAGTGCGCCTGTGGATGTACGTCTTGAATTTGAAACAAGAGAGGATTTCGCCGATAATACAGCTGCTTACTGTTTGATTCTTCATGATCGTATTGTTCAATACAATCCAATCAGTGGAGATGTTAGGAAGTTAGTTTAAAAAATACATGAATAACTGTAAACTACATTATAATTTTCTGAATAAAAAATACTTTTTATTATTTAAAAAATTTATTTGTACATTTTATTTATACCATATGCACACACACACACACACACACACATATAGACATACACACACACACACCCACACACATGCATACACATACACACATGCATGCACACACACACATACATACACATGTACACATACACACACACACATGTATACACATACACACATATACACATGCATGCACATGCACATACGCACACACACACACATTCAAAAGCATACACATATAACCACATTCAAATGCACACACAATGCATGCATATATACATATATATACATACAGATTCAAATGCACACAGACACGCATACTCAAATACACACATACATTCAAACACATATACGCACGCAGATACGCATACACATACACCCGCACACACACATGCATGCACACGCACATACGCATACGCACATTCAAAAGCAAACACATATGCACACATTCAAACGCACACACAATGCATGCATATATACATACAGATTCAAATGCATGCACACACGCATACTCAAATACACACATTCATTCAAACACATATACGCACATACGCGCACGTACGCACGCACGCACGCACACGAACACGCACAGTCATCTTATCTCAGACGCCACATATATAGATATACACAGGGTACGAGTATTCCCTCTCTCCACCGACAGTGTATGTAGATATACGCAGGCTACGAGTACAGCAGTTTTCGTTTACGTCTCCACTCTAGCGCTACATATATATAGATATACACAGGGTACGAGTATTCCCTCTCCCCACCGACAGTGTACATAGATATATGCAGGCTACGAGTGTTCCCCCTCCACTCTAACGCTACATATATAGATATACACAGGGTACAGAGCTACAATAGCGTTAGTCGGACACTACCTAAACTATACATCCCACTCTTACAGACTAGATGCACAGCGCTGCATCTAGTCCCATCTCTCTCGCTCTCTCCGCCGCCGCCGCCGCCGCCGCACTAGCCCCCCTCCCCATCTCTTACATCAGCGGGGCTAGAACGTACCTCCGTATATTTCGATCGGCTAGCTCCCCTCCCCATCAGCGGGGCCAGGTCCCCCCAGCGGGGCCAGAACGTACCTGGTACACCTACTGCTTGCCCATGCTATGACAATAAATAAAGCCCAGGGACAATCGTTTAAAAATGTTGGGTTATATTTACCATCCTCAGTATTCTCTCATGGACAGTTCTGTGTAGCATTATCAAGGGCAATAAATTCTGAATATTTAAAAGTGTTGATCAATAAAAAAAATAAAATTAAAAATGAGAAAAAAATAAACAAAGGGAAGGGTGGCTAGTATGAAGGGGAAGGGTGGCCAGCAAAATGGGCCGGCACAGGGGTAGACAGCTTTATAAAGCCGCGCTTCACGCGGGCGAGCCCACAATGCAATTGTGACCTTGAGGTATAAGATAATGAATATCTAAACAAAGTGTCAAAAAAAAGTCTGAACAATTTTTAAAATGCAATTGTGACCTTGGATTAGAAGATACTTCAAATGTCAATGATGGCATTTAAAGCTGAGAGTGTAAAGTTTATGCATGTATATTACAATATACATGTATAGATGTTTATATCAATTTTTAAGCCCAAAAAATGTCTGGATAACACCAATCGATATTCCGAAAGGAAGCTGCTTAATATAATAGAAGATGTATTGTGACTTACAGACTTGAAATATTTCAAATAAAATTTTGTTGAAAAAAAAACTTATAAAGCTTGTTACTTAATTCATAGCTATATGAAAACGTACTCGTTGTATTGAAGAACTCTCTACATGAAAGTGTCGAGTAATACCATAAAAACCCCATAGAAAACCCATAAACCCCATGCTTTGTTGAGTTGAGAGCTGAGTATATTATATACGTATATGCTAATATATATTGTATTGGATTGATATTCTTTATCTAACCAAAATACAATTCCTTAAGTATATTCATAAGTATATTTGTCATATTGGCTGAAAAAAAGTCTTAATCGAGAAATTCAATGTTTAAGCTGCAATTGTGACCTTGAGGTATAAGATAATGAATATCTGAACAGAGTATTTAGACCGGGAGTCCTGGCATTTTGTCGGCCACTTTCTTCTAAAGATTGTTTCATAGCCAAAATTTGTTTCTGGTAACCTACTGAAAGTAACCCTGAATTCTCGACTTCGGGCCTGATCGGTAACATTCTTATTATAGCAAAATAAACTTCAAAAAGCACTTTTTTTTAGTTTTCCGCGAATAACGTTTTTGTAAAGCATTTTATGCAAAAAAAGGTAGAGAGGAAAGTTGTTTAGAATTGAATTTCCAATCAGACACATCTATATTCGAATGTAAAATTAACTTTTTTCATCGCTAAATTGTTAAACATAAAAATCTTTTTCCAAATTTTCATATTGCCAGTTTTTTCAAAAAAAAGATCTTTATCGTCGGATAGGCTCTCAAAGATGACTTTTAGTACAAATAATCTAAAAATCGTTGTCCGATCTGTATATCTCAAAATGGCGTCCAATTGCAAAATTATTTACCCTAAAATTTCAAATTTATTTCTAATTTGCCCATGGAACGATAAACTGATTCAACCGCGATTAGTCGATAGCTTTTGACGTACTTAATAAATGCTAAAAAGGAATTTTCTTAAAATTAATATTTAACAATATTTTTAGCAATAAATATTTTTTATTTTCGCGAATTTTGAAGTTAGAAAAACGCGGCAAAATGCATCTTAAAGTACTTAAAAAACCATCAATTTTCGTAAAAAATTCGTTAAGATCCGACCAATAGGAGCCGAGATACGAAATTTTTTTCAATCGACGATTCCGCCGAAACTATTTCATATTTTTCGATGAATTTGCATACAATGCTTACTCAAATAATGCTCTAGATGATAGCATTTTTCTCGATAGTTGTAATCGACTTAATTCTTGTAAAAGGACCGATGAACAAGTGTTGGGGTTCGAGAGAGCCACCATGGGTGGCTTTTGATACTCATCGGCAATTTCAGACCGTCCAAGCGAGATCGATCTGGTACAGCTAGCTTCACGCAATACAAACTTGTCCAAGTGATGCTTGCGCTGTTGCGTACCACGTCCCGCTTATTTCTGATTTTCAGCACGTCAAATTTAAATTCAAATTTAATTAATATATAACCCTGTAAACAGCACATGAAATAAAATTTTTTTTATATGGTAAATACAATTAATACATTTGTATAAAATAATATATTTTTAGAATAAGTCAGATAAAAAAACCCGTAATACTATAATTAGAACGAAACGTAAGTAAATCGACAACTCTTATGTAGTCGAAATTATAAATGCTGTATTCTATACAGTTATTTAATTATGGAAATTAAAGATCTTGAAAACACTTATATAGACAAAATACTAGTAGCTTTACTGCATACTCTTAAGACGTGTTGATATTATAATCGTCAGATCAACAAATAATATATCTTCTTTCCTCTTGTGAATAAGTGATCGAACACAAATACTGGAAGAATATGTGATACTTATAGATCAAGTTGGAAAACAAATAATTATGTTAGGATGAATGTCTTCTTTTACCTCTGCAATGAGTTAATCACAATCACTCAAATCATGATGCTTATACATTAAGCTAAAAAATCCGAAACTCTCATGTATGAAAATATGATCGTGTAACCATCTTCGCATTAAGGGTCTGTTGGACAGATTACCATTTCTTTAGTGTCACTTCTCCTTCGATTATCTATACCTTCGATTTGACATAAATTCTCATTTTAATTTTAAGAAAAGAAAGTTATGATATCAATAAATAAATTGGCAAGTTTTTTGCTATAAAAAATAATTGTTTTCAAATAAATAAATAACCGATTAAATTGAGGAAGGATTATAAATATATGTGTTCATATAAACACTCAATCCAATTGCAGCATGTGAAAAGGTGGATAGCCTGTGAAAAGGTACAGTCGGGTACAATTAAAACTTTGAATAATTGCGACTGCTGCCACGTTCTGTACATGTAATAGAATGGTATGATGTTCTTACATGACATTATCACATGACAAATGTGCCCATAATATGTAATAATATCATGTTTGTCTAAAATTATTATGTAATTTAGCAAGATTGTTTCGCATCATGAAAACTTTTTCATTTATTTATGGAAGCTGAGAGCGGATGTACAATCTACTCTACTTAGTAATTCAGTAAATGTATTGCTATCCTTATTTCATTCAAAATCTATGTCCAGGACGATTATATACAATTATATATGAGATTTAAATTCTGTTGATTTACATACATTTAAAAAAAACAGGAACAAATTCTATCATGTAGAACGCAATTTTTTGACGGAAAAACTTGCCGCCCCGTCCTATCATAGATAACGATGTATACCATCTTTAAATTATGCAAGGTTAACCAAATTAACTTGTTAATGAAACACCGTTAAAAAATCTCTGAATCGATTTTTCATTCTATATGTATTTATTACTGTCCTTGAAGAATTGTTGAAGAATTCAAACTTAATCTTGCAATCATTCTAAGCTCATTTTTGGTTATTTGTATGTATGTTTTACAAACCTCTGTTAGTATTATCGGAAGATTGCAGGAAGTTGATTAAAAATAATTGTAACTATTATTACATATTAAAAAAATGTTATAAAATAAATTTCTATGACTCTAGTTGGAAAATAAATCAAGTTTAAAAGTTTTAAATTAATATTTATGTAGTTTACAGCTTTTAGTTTCAAATCTTTACTTAATTAAAATCTTTACTTAATTAAAAAATTCCATTGTTTTTTATTATTTGAGGCCATTGGTCTCACAGTTTAATATAATGATTTGAGTATTACGCATTATAGGATAATAGGACGATAAATTAACTATATTAAAAATTTTATGATATTGATAATTACACTGACATTTAGTGGGCTGGACATTTAGCTTCTGACATACAGGCTATCCACCTTTTCACATGCTGCAATTGGATTGAGTATTTATATGAACACATATATTTATAATCCTTCCTCAATTTAATCGGTTATTTATTTATTTGAAAACAATTATTTTTTATAGCAAAAAACTTGCCAATTTATTTATTGATATCATAACTTTCTTTTCTTAAAATTAAAATGAGAATTTATGTCAAATCGAAGGTATAGATAATCGAAGGAGAAGTGACACTAAAGAAATGGTAATCTGTCCAACAGACCCTTAACGCGAAGATGGTTACACGATCATATTTTCATACATGAGAGTTTCGGATTTTTTAGCTTAATGTATAAGCATCATGATTTGAGTGATTGTGATTAACTCATTGCAGAGGTAAAAGAAGACATTCATCCTAACATAATTATTTGTTTTCCAACTTGATCTATAAGTATCACATATTCTTCCAGTATTTGTGTTCGATCACTTATTCACAAGAGGAAAGAAGATATATTATTTGTTGATCTGACGATTATAATATCAACACGTCTTAAGAGTATGCAGTAAATCTACTAGCATTTTGTCTATATAAGTGTTATCAAGATCTTTAATTTCCATAATTAAATAACTGTATAGAATACAGCATTTATAATTTCGACTACATAAGAGTTGTCGAAGTTTGAAAATTAAAGTTGAATTTTAGAGTAAGCTCTAAGAATTTTTATTTTGTCTGTATGAATGTTAATAAAAGTTTGGTTTTGTCTGCATAAGTGTTATTAAGAGTTTTTTTTACATTAAGGTTATCAAGAGTTGTAAAATTAATCTTTAATTTTTACATGAAGAAACGACCTTATACTTGCCAGCCTTTTACCTTGAAAAGGTTTGTTTGGGGGGGGGGGAGAGATTTCACTACTTTTAAAAGGTATATAATATGTAAATTACAAAGAATAGTTAACATCAACTAAATAAGTAATAAATTTAAAATATTAATGTACATTTGCTCATGGATTATTGTAATAATAATAATTATTATTTTTTAGACACTATCTGTAGAGTAAATAGTTTTTTTAGATCATTATTATTTACCAAGAAATCTATCTTTTCCACACCACCCTCCAGGTAAATAGAATAGCGCGTTTTTTTCCTTTATTGACACTAAATTTTATGTTAAGTTCCATAATGATTTGTTTCGCAAATATACATGAAAGAAATCTGTACATCTAAAATTATTGCTAATTAATTAACTGATAACTGCTTTCTCGAAAGCATTTGTACGTTACGTATACTATTGTCATGCAGACCATGAGTGATATAGCATTTTAATATTTATACAAGTTTATATCGTATCCTTTACAATTGTTCAATCTATATTATGGAATAATGAAAATAATATTTAGAATAAAAAGAAGTATATGTAAGTTAATTTCCAATATCCCTATGATTCTTTATGATAGATGTATTATCATTTTTAATGCAACCCACCTAATTCGGTAAATGTTTAGAAAACTGTAATCGAATTCAAACTTTATGAAAACCTGTAAAAAATAGTGTCAGTAAAGTTGTGGTATCCCCTGTATGACTTTCACATAAATACTTACACGGTTGACATCATAAATTTAGTGTCAATATTGAATAGTGTCATTTAGCAAACAAGTTATAGTTTATTAAATATATTTTAAATTGAGTTCTATTGAGTTCTATTGAGTTCTATTCTAAATTGAATTGAGTCATTTAGCAAACAAGTTATAGTTTATTAAATATATTCTAAATTTATAGCTTTTAAGGTAAGGTGTATTTAAAGCAATCAGCTACTAACGTAGTGTTTATTTATGAACTACAATATATACACTAGAGTGACCTAACCAGGCATGGCAAAAAAATTCCATTCCGTTATGATCTGTTGAATGTATATAGATAATATAAATTGTCAAGCCAGTCACTTAGAGGGATAATCTAAAAATTTTCCAGTTGATACGGCTCAGCAGTTTTGAATTATTGAATTTTGAAATTTCTAATCTCTGATTATCTCAATACTGCTAAACTATACTATCTTCAAAATTCTTATACTATCCCTCTAAGTAGTGGGCTTGAAAACTTGTATGATCTTTTTATCTTTTAGGAAAAGAGACGCTCAACCCACATTCTGGAAACTGCCTGAACTCTGGCATTCTGAAAATTAAAAATAACTATTTTTGAATTGAGCAAATCAATCAGAGGGATAGCATATGAAATTTAAAGTTAATCGTCTAGACCAATTTTTAGCTCTTCGATTTTGAATGCCTTATATGATGATTATTTTGAAATTGGTCTATATGGTAAACTTCAAATTTCTCATGATATCCCTCTGATTGGTATGTTTAACGAAAACTTAGTTATTTTTAATTTTCAGAGTGACCAAAATGCTTCTGAGTGATTCTACGTATAAACCTTTTAAGCCTTAAAAATAAGTGTTCAACTTGATCGATCATCAATATCGAAGACACAAACATTTGAAAAGATAGCTTAACTCATTATAAAAGAACCTGTGAAAGTCCCAGAATATCACAGGTCTTGATTTCTCTGTGAGAAATAAATATAACAGCTCATTTATTAAAAAGCACAAGTTTATTAAAAATGACTTGTTAAAAAAATGTAGGTAAAACAGTGAAATATTAGCGTAATCCAGAGAAATTTTGTTGCACGACATTATAAAAATACTATAGAATATCCGTATACATTCAGTTTTAACATTTACAATATTTAAAATAAACTAATCAAGATTTTATACTTTGAAAAGCGCACCCGGGTGCCATATACTCCATATGTAATAGTTTCAAGGATATTTGACTTATATAAAAGTCAATAAACCATTAATTATAATCAATACATCCATGCTCATTAATCATTTTTATTTAGTTTCATTTAAAAATAAATTTTAAAAAATATTTTTGAAGACAGAGCAAATTAAGCTCTAGCAGAAGGAACTATCTTTCCATCTCTCTCTAATAAATGCATAAATGTACCAAAATTAGACTTTGGAACAATTTAAAAAATTTTTAGGAAATATTGACGGTAATTGAAAAATAAAATAAAACACTTTCTCTAGCTATTCATAAGAATCCCTTTCGACGAACAGCCTGAGAGTCTACCTCCCAGGAGACGATAGGAAAAGTTATAAACTATTCATATATACTTAAACAACTTAGAAACTTTCATGCATGAGCGATGCATATTCTTGACACTTCACTAGCTTCTCACAATACAAGACAATTTTTTCCTTATATAAACTGAATATTCTCTGAACCAAGAAAATAAAACACTTTTACTATCTATTCATAAGAATTCTTTTCGACGTACAGCCTCAGAGTCTATCTCCCAGGAGACGATAAGAAAAGTTAACATAAGCATTTCCACAATTGTAGAAACTTTCTTGCGTGGAGGATTGAATATAATCGTAACAATCAACCAACTTGTCACATCACAAGAAAATTATATAAACAGGAAATTCTGTATAAATTTTCTTTGATTCTTGGACGATGAAAATACAACACTTTCACTAGCTTCTCATCAGGATCCCTTTCGACGAATAGCCTGAGAGTCTACCTCCCAGGAGACGATAGGAAAAGTTATGAATTATTCATATACACTTAAACAACTTAGAAACTTTCATGCATGAGCGATGCATATTCTTGACACTTCACTAGCTTCTCACAATACAAGACAATTTTTTCCTTATACTGAATATTCTCTATGTTAAAACTTTCTTCGATTCTTGAACCAAGACAATAAAACACACTAGCTATTTGTAAGGATCCCTTTCGATGTATAGCCTGAGAGTCTATCTCCCAGGAGACGATAGGAACATTTAATAATTGTTCATAAGCACTTCCACAATTGTAGAAACTTTCTTGCGTGGAAGATTGAATATAATCCCAACACTTAACCAACTTGTCACATCACAAGAAAATTATATAAACTGGAAATTCTGTATAAATTTTCTTTGATTCTTGGATGATGAAAATACAACACTGTCACTAGCTTCTCATCAGGATCCCTTTCGACGAATAGCCTGAGAGTCTACCTCCCTGAAGACGATAGAAAAAATTACACATCCACTTCAAGAATGTAGAAACTTGCTTGAAAGGTGAACCCAGGAGACGATAGAAAAAGTTACATATTCACTTCAACAACGTAAACTTTCTTGAAAGATGAATTCTTAACACTTTACTAGCTGCCACATCACAGAATAGTTATTTCTTTATATAATCTAATAGTAAAAAAACCTGAAAAATAAAAGGATATATTTTAACAAAGAATCAGTTCATGAATCTTTCATGTATTGTATATATAAAAAAAAAGTACAACTAAATACTTATCTAATGTGAGGCTATTAGACTTGTTTGTGAAAATTTTTCATAATTATATCTGTCAGTTTTTAAATATTTCATCAAACCCAGCTTTATAAATTGCATATTATGTTGAAAATAAAATCACTTTGGTACTTTATTTTGTACAATACTTATTTTTCTTTAACACTACATATGTGTTATTGTATTGAAAAATCAAAAAATGTGAATACACTATCGTCTGCTCTTCTGTACACTTGATGAACTGTATAGATGCAAGCAATAGTATACGTAGAGCTGACGTCACGAACTATGACGTACTTCCGGGGAGAACATTTTTCGCCACGGGAGAAGAATTTTCGCGTTGAAGAATTCGTGACCCCGAACCTTCATTTCATAATATCTTTTGATAGAAGCCATTTCACAATATATGATCCTGAAGTGATTTTGCTAGTTTTATTCCAAGCTTTCATTTGAGTGCTCATAAGTGAGAAACAAAGCTCTTAATGCGAAGAAAACCGAATGTCACATCTCCAACAGGGCCTATGAGACGTATATAGGGTCTGGCTATAGCGCCCGACGGCGGCGTATGTACTGACGTACCTTATACTTGCCATCGAGGCGCTACCGTGCCCCTTGATTTAATTATTTTTATTCTGTAATTTTGAGCACTAATTTTGTCAAAAATTATAATTTAAAGCCCTTAGATTATATTTAAATTATGCTAAAAAAATGATAAAATGTATGTGAGCCGTGCGCTACATATACTATAGTGTATGCATGTTAACGAAAAGAGATAATTCTATTGGCCCGCGCTATAAACAAATCACGGATAGCTCTAAGTATATCTATATTAATAGTGTATTTACCATATAAAAAAAAAATTTATTTCATGTGCTATTTACAGGGTTATATATAAATTAAATTTGAATTTAAATTTAACGCGCTGAAAACCAGAAATAAGCGGGACGTGGTACGCAACAGCGCAAGCATCACTTGGACAAGTTTGTATTGCGTGAAGCTGGCTGTACCAGATCGATCTCGCTTGGACGGTCTGAAATTGCCGATGAGTATCAAAAGCCACCCATGGTGGCTCTCTCGAACCCCAACACTGCGATGAACGGATACGAACTCGGCGCGCGCGGCCGTGCGACTGCTTCAGCCGTGCGGGGCGGTGGAGGGGGGGGGGGCGCCGCTGGGGCTTTCGTAAACCTTAGATGTAAATTGATTTTCTCGGCAACCAAAGATCCTACATTAATGCTTTTCTTTTTAATTTATATGTTTTTGCCTCAACCTTTACGTCATGTTAATTAAATTTTCATAAGTGCCATACAAACACAAGAAAATTTCATATTTTCAGTTTTAAGGATTCTATGCGAGCATTTAATGCGATATTTTTACCTAGAGAGTATAGATTACAAATAGAGAGTGTCACCGAATCAGTTTCTCTAGAAGTTTCTGATCTCTCAGATGGAGTAGCAAGTGCTCTCGTAGCCATCGGTTTGGCCGATGTTATCTCAGAACAGCGAAAACACCTACAAGAGCTGTTAGGCTGTTGGCTTCCAGCTGGGGAAGTACCGTTGGGATGTACACATCTGATCCAGCACAGTACTGATGTGGGGTCTGCGAGACCAATTAAAAGATATCCAGTGTCAAAGAAAATTGTCGAAGAGATGCATACTCAAGTGCTAAAAATATTGGATGTGGGAATCATACGCCATTCTAACAGCTGCTGGACACACCCCGTAGTCATGGTTGGCAGATAGGATGGTACCTACCGATTCTGTGTTGATTATCGGAAGATTCATGTTGTTACGACCGAGAGCGTGTATCCGCTACCATATATGGATACCGTCTCGAGTAAGTTTCAGAAAAGTGACCGGCTCATTGGACCTGAATTAGAGGCGCACGTCTTTTCCTATTTGGATGACATTATTATCAGAATCGAGGCTTTCGATGAGCATTTACACTGGTTAGATGTAGTTCTGAAAAGAATAGCGGAAGCTGGGTTAACCATTAACCGAGGTGAAAGCAGGTTTTGCTGTGACGATGTTAAGTATCTAGGCGTTATTGTGAATCGTGAGGAATTTCGTCCAGATCCTCGGGAAGTTGCTCCGATTTAAGATTATCCTGTTTCGAATACTATAACCAAATTAAGGAGATTCATGGGAATGGTTTCCTGGTATCGGAAATTTTTAGATCAGGTGAAAGATTTCGCGGAGACGTTGAACATGATGTTACGTGGCAAAGCAAGATTTACTTGGAGTGCAGCACAACAGAATGCTTTTGAGCAAGTTAAAATTATATTTGTGACAGCGCCTGTGCTACACGAACCATCGTTTGAAGAAGATGATTTAGATGAGCCGCATCTTCGAAATACATTGAAGAATTATCAGCAAATCCTCACGAATTTCCAGATTGGAATATAGTTGCTGGTAAACTGTATCATCACAAGCTTCAGTTAATTCTAGAAGACGTTCTAGAAAATATGGACGCTTGAAAGCTGGTCTTATCCGGAGGGAAAACATTGCATGCACTGTCTGTCAACAGTGTAAAGTTGAACCTTTGCTACCTACTGGTACCATGAGAGCGAGAAAGCCAGTTGCGTCATAGGAAATTGTAGTAGGTGATGTGATTGGTCCATTTTTGGGATTTAAGAATGGATATCCTTGTTAGTCCTGTTAGATGTGATTACGCTGCTTTCCTAAACATGGGAAGAAACCCGGCGCCACCGCTTAGTACTAAGCGAAGAGAAGAAAAAGCTGCTAGAGAAGAAACTCAGAAGATTGCAGTGGAAAACTGGGAAGAGCGGATGTGTAGATTATTTGATTTGTAATTGGATGTGGAGAACATACATGTCGTCGACATCAAACCGTATATTCACGGAGAAGATTTCACGTTTGCTGAGAATATAGGTGAAAATGAAGATTCTGTTGATACTTCTGATGAAGAAAACGGTGATTCTGTAGAAGTAGACGTTTCAACCACCAAGGAAGCGACCGTTAGCGAGAAGAATGAATGTGAGGGGCGAAATATTACGCTGAGTAAAAACGTGGATGTTCCGCGAGGTAGGCCGCGTAAAACCCGAATCGTCGTTTTTCGTTATACGAGGGCTCCTGGGGGGGGGGGGCGGGAGGAGACGACCCTCGTAAAGTCTGATGCGTCAGAAGCCAAAACGGAAATTCACCGGTAGTCAATGCGAAACGCGGTCGACCGAAAGGTTCTAGGAAACAGCGAGGTGAATTATCTCCGCGACGTATGCGATCAAATAGGGCGAATGTTTAGGATAGTGTAGGTGCGCTATTTGTAATACGTTACGCTGCTTGGTGTGACAACACTAAAATTTCTTTTGAAATATATTTTTTTGTATAGGAGAGACAAGGGTGTCTTGTTATTGATTTACCTAATATCAAAGTTTGATTTCTTATGTTATTTTTGCAATTTAGTTTGTTTTTTTTGCATATGTTTTGTTTAAAATGCTTTACTTTTTTTCATTATTTTTATTATTTCGGTCGTTTTTGCATATTGGTGAGAGCATTTGAGAGCTGGTACACTATGAGAGCTACCCAGCGTCTGGTAGGGGGGTATGTGACGAGTGTCGGCACGGCGCATGCTTGCTTTGTTTTATCATTTGCTTGTATAATTTGCATGTAAGTTTTCAGACTGTTCCAGCTGTTCGAGAGCTGTACGAGAGCGATGGATTTGCGAACGTGCCGCATGGTGAGAGAGTGCGCGCGAGAGGGCGAAGCTGCTCAAGGAAGGTTAGGCGAGATTCGATTTGACTATCGAGCGCGCCGTTTGTACGTAAGAGAGATTGCGAGCTTCTGAATTTTGTAAAGAGTAGGATATACGCGGACATTGTTTCGTTTCACAACGTTTAGTGCGATTACGCTGTTTACCAGTTATCTAGGACGTGGTGTAGACTGCGATTTGTACTTCCCGGGTGGAAACTCTACAGGGCAGGACTGCCGAATTATTGCGAAGCTGTGCGTGAAGCATCAGCGACACATTGTAAGTACCCGCTTCTCTCTGTCACTCTCACCAACGCATAGCATCCGTGGCTCTCGTTTCGTGTGCCGAAGAAGCACCAGTGTGTAAATTTATCTATTATGAAATCAATGGTTTATTTAAAGCAATAATATACGCAGTAGCTTTTTACCAGATACTCTGTTTGTTTTGTTTGATTTCTATAATAATTTCCCTATCTCATTTATTAAAAACCCGTGGAGAATTAAAGTAGGAAACTGCATTCAACGTGGAATCCCCGTTACATACCATAAGAGCTCTTCTACCATAAGAGCTTTCTAAATAAAGAACCTAATACGATTTTGGCAAATTTCAATTAGAAATAGCATTCGATATTTTAATCAAAACGAACTAATTCGCTAGAAAACGTTTTTAATATCTTTTCCATGTTTAAATTTTATTGGTTTTAAACGTCTTTAACTTCCTTAACTCATCAAGTTCTGAATGGACAAATTTTTACTAAAGTTTTGAAGGCTTTTATTTTATGTGAAAATAAATTGTAAAAAACATATGGGTGATTCTCTGTGAAATCAAAATTATCAAATTTATTTTTGTTTCTAAATAAATTAAATCACTTCAACTTAATGAAATACACCTCCCGGAATTTTTTCAGATTTTTCGTATCGATTATCTTAGAGCTACAGGGGGTCCAAGTTGGTAAAATTAGGTTTTTTGCAGTTTTTGCTAATTTTCAAAAATTCATAGCTCCTTAGGGAAGCAGTTTTGACTATAGACACATGGATAGGATTTTTTTTTAGGAAATTTTGTCTAGTTTTAAAGAAAAAAACTTTTAAACTCATATATATATGTCACAACTATATTATAATATATTTAGACCTTAATATTAGCAAAAATTCATGATGATACGTTTTTTCAGTACAAAAGTGCCTGCGAAACTTCCAGAATGGGGCGGGGCTAGTCTGATGAGCTAAAAATCAAATTGTCAAGATTTATCACAAAAAAGTGATAAATATGCCTATTTTATGCTGCTACTTGGTTCTGTGTGTCGCCAATTGGATCTTTTTGATTCGTGTCTTCAACCATCATTGAATTTTCTTCCATTTTTATTCTCTTCTGCGCTATTGTCCTTAAGAAAGCTTTGGATTCCTCTTTTGTATCATCGTCAATACGATGCAATCAAACATTTTTGGGTATAATGATTAGCTTGATGCAGCTCTTCACATATTAAATGGTATTGTGTTAAAAACTTGTAAGTATGGCTAAGTTCAGCTCTGTAAGTCTGTCCTCATTTCTAAAATCATCTGTTACAAAATCTGTGTAAGCTGCTTACACAGGTATCGTGCTGGCCTAATTTCTCATACAGCTGGGCCAAACATGTACGAGCCATTCCCTCAATATCACCAAGATTACAAGCTTTATTATAACATTTTAAGTCTTCAGGTATTCTAAAGCCAGAACCATCCTGCTGAGATCCGGATGAGACCAACGAGTATCCATATCGACGACGGCGACAATGATACTATCGCAACAGCGAAATTTAAACTAAATTAATTTTTCGAATTAAGGATATTTTGTCCTCGGCGGGAGCGGCGGCACGGTGCGGTGACAAGCTAATGAGCGAGGCGTGGCGTGTGGGGCTTGTTTTGCTAGCATCGAAACTTAAAAGGCGCCCGCGTTTTGAAAGCTAAGTTAGCCGCTAGTGATGCTGTGTCGAGCCACATGCCTCAGCACCCCCATTCTCTTAGCGGGGGCTTTGTAAGTTGAGGAGACTGAGACGTTTTCACTAGCTTTACTTATATCTTCGTGCTGTAGATCTCGAATAAATGTATACGACACCCACATTTTACCCGCGACAGAGCTTGGACAATTAACGGACACACCAATTTTATCTATCGGATTAATTGAGTTTTCCTTTAAATAATCAACGATTTTGTGAAAAACTTTATCTAGCCATGCGACAAGATCGACACCATTTGGGACCGGGTTAAGTTTAAATTTTGTAACACGCTCTAACATCTTCATAACATCGTTCTTATATTTTATAAATTCATCTATAACGCGAAAGGCTTCCCCCTCGTTTTATCCTCATCGTCTGAAAAAAAATAACAAAAGTAAAATTTTGCTGTAAAAATTTATTTTATTCCATTTCAAAATACGAAAAATCACATAATTTTTTACATTTCAAAAATAATTTTACATAAAACTTATTTTTTGTATCCAAATGGATCGGAATGTGTCGCCGATTTGAACCATCTTTTCCGCAAGACAACAGAACATTTTTTTAGCTCCTCCGTAGATACGATTTCATGAATTGCCGTTCTTCGCAGTACATTATTTGAAACCGTTAATTGATTATTTACAAAACGTTTTAAATTGTGGTTTTTGACCATTTTAACAATACTATTAAAATTAATTGTTAACCCTGTTTGATAATTTTGTCTAAAGTTCTTAACTTTACACGTATCGTGAACAGAGCCATCCTCTTTTCGTACACAGTACGCGTAAAATTTTGGGCCTACGGCTCATTCGTGAGCTGGCCAAGATACGGCCCCGTCGGGGTTTCGTATTCGTACGACCCGTCGCATTTAGTCGTATATATAACAGAGTCAGTGTCGTAGTACAATACACGCATTCCTAATTTAAACAGATATGAGTACAAGTTAAACGAGCCTGTGCAGTTGTATATGCAGCAACAACGGCATTTGTACATGGTGAATTTGACTCTATCTCGTCTATGTACTTCCAGTTCACATACAAAACATCTTTGTTAGCTTGCTCGATAGCCTCGATAACAATGTCGGGGTTGGCATTAAACTTTGAGAGTTCTTCACGGGTTCGAACTACCTGCGTCTGCGAGAGGTTTCCTCTCTGTCCAAATTTTCCCCAAAGTGTGTTCAAGCATAGCTTGGCCCGTAGCCCCGGATTTTTCTGTATTTTTACTATATCTAGTTTAACGCCTTCTTCAGGCTCGTAATAGCTCTCGATGTATTTTTTTTCTCCGTATCGGTCATGACATTCGAGGGGAAACCCGAGCTCTCTTGTTTAATTTTTAAAAACGTGTTTATATAGCTGGTAAATAACCCGCCCCTGTCTGTATTGCGGTTATACTGCGTGACCGAATATTGCCAGACAACGGTTATATTTTTCAATACATAACCGCGCTCCAACGCTTTTTTTATCCCAAGAGCAACCCATGTGCCTTTTCTTCATTTCCTTTAATTTCCGTGGCAACACATGGCCTGTCTCGAATCGACGCAGCACGAGTGACAGAGTTAAAATTATTAACGAGCTGCGCGCATGTTTTACATATGCGATAATTTATGCATAAAGATGTAAATTTGTTTCGCTTCCACATATTTTCTTTTTTACTGTGAGACATTGAACCTATTTCACGATGATTTTTGAAACATGTATCGTTGTAAAAACTACGACCGCAATCATTGCATTCAGTATTTTTACCTCTATCTACGCTACGTTTTGGTATGGTAAAACACGCATAGCATATAGCGTTGCATGCATGTTGGTATTGTAGGAAAAATTACATGGTTCACATAAGAATAATCTACTACGAACACCTAATAAATTCAACACCAGGTCGAAGTGCTCCCGCTCGCGATAAGCCATAAAATGTAGATAACTTTTCCAAACGAACCTTTTTGCGTGCCGTCGAAAAATAATGGTGTATCTTTTTCGCCGAAAGTTTTGTAAATGTAAATACGAATAGCTCTTTTTCTTTTGAAAAAATTTTTGATATTTTTCGAGTTCACGGAGGCCACATCCTTGATCTTGTGCGAGTTCAACCCCCGATTTTATCACATTAGTCAGTTTTTTTTTACATCGCGCCATTTCTTAGCTCATTCCGGTATCGCGCCTTTTCAAATAAATACTATGCCGCAAACCAACGCATGCGGTAGACACAATTTGTCGTCGTTTTTTATGGACAAAATACTACGTTTGTCTAGAATATTTTTCACGTCGGCTCTACTACCTTTTCCCTCAAAATCGTCGAACCATTGAGTGTCGAAATCACCGAGTCAGCCACTCAAATTTTGTTTAGAATTATTTTCGAAAACTCTACCATTCTCAGATGACAGCTGGTCCGAGGATCGTTGCGAGGGCTGCCTGCGTGAGGTTGTTGACCTGCTGCTGCTGCTTCGACCTCTTCCTACTTAGACCCGAGAGCCTTCCTGCTGCCTCGAGTCCTAACTCGACGCAGCAGGACACTGTAGCTGCAGCCACTGCTACACATTTCTCTGTGCACATCCACATATTCCAACACTTTCGTACCGCTTGCACTATTGTTTTTTTCACAATCTTCACTGTTTTTTTTTTAGGATTTTCGACAGTGTCGTCCTTGCTCTGTGCTTTCGATGCATCATCCGAAATTAGTAAAAATAAAATAGTCTAAGAATTACGTTGAAATATTTTTAATTAAAATTACTAACACTTAGTTCCTACTACTCCTAACTAATAACCTCGGCCGACCCTCGAAACGCCTCTAATGCTTTATATACATCGTCTCCCGACGGTGGGAATGACTTTGGATCGTTGTAAATTTCTGTAACGATCCATTTGTTTGATACACTTGTTGCTGTCGTATGAGGAGCGGATAGCCAAGGCGTAATTATCACATCCTCCCAGGCTACGATTAAAAGACGTAGATATAAGTAAATGATATAGGAAAAAAAATAAAATTGACAAGTTACCGTGATAGGCAGCGAGAGTCATTCCTCGACATTTTTCAATGTGGTAAGAGATATTCTGCAGTGTATCCAAATTCGTCATAAACTGCGACTGTAGTAGGTCCATTCTCGGTGTGTTGCCTGCACTGATTTCTGGGGCTCGTCATCGTATGTATAATTGACATGATCTCGACAATCTGAGCCCGCGCTTCGCTCATAATGCTCAACACAAATTCACGTATTTCTTCGCGAACTGTGTCCAGGGCGTGCAGACGTCCTATAGAAAACACCAATTATTTTTTAAATTTACTTTAAAAAATGTGAAAAAAATACATGAAAAAATTTTAAACTTACGCAATTCGTAAAACCGCTGCATAAGAGGTTGTGCATAATTATTATGTCGTCGGCAGTGAGACACCGCCCCGCGAGATAAATCGCTAAATCACTCTGGTTGATGCACACGTCGTACATCGTAAACACATTCTTTATATCTACGAATGCGAATATATAAAAATACTGAAACACTAACGATGATATGGGCAGGTCAAAAAATCTCGACCACCACTCGGGGTTGCAGCGCTGCCGCAAACGCTCGTACCGTACGCATGATAGTGCGGCGCATGTCGCTATTACATGCTAGAAGGTAGCCACAATCTTTCTTGCCTCAGAAGTTGGCATTTTTCTAGACTAAGATAAACAATTACACACACAATCACTTGACACAAGAGCTTTTACTGCGAACAAACTGCTCGCTCGGCATTTGAGGAAAAGACTAAACCTCGATGCGAGGACACCCTAACTTTTTTAATAGCCACCATACTATCTTGCTACAGTTTTCCGACCTGCGTCTGCATACACTCCCCCACAGAAAACTTGCGTGCATCGTCGCCACATAATCTTGGGAGAATCGCTGTAAAACATCTATGTTAAAAAATCTGCCTTAGAGAAAAGAACGTGAAAAACTTGTCTCAGGATTGGTTTAGAGTTCTTTACGCCTCCCTGAAAACTTTGAGAAAAAAGCGTGTCTCGACTGCTGTAATCCCCCGGAAAAAATCTAGTTCGAAAAACGAACATATATCTGCGTACCTCCTAAGACAGCTACGTATCTTCTAAGAGTCACTGCTTTAAAAAATACACATATGGAGTGTCACACACGTGTGAAAATAAATCGGGCGAGTTATATACGTGTGTGTGTATATGTGTGGTGCAACGGTTGGAGGAGGGGGTGGGCCACATGCCGTGATTTAAAACAGACGCACGCGCGAGTTTTTCCGACGCATACTCGTTTCTTTGGGAAAAGTGTCAGTTTACAGCTAACCATCGCAACGATCTCATTAAAAAAGTATACAACGCTTCTTGAGTGAATTAGTCATGGCGCACGAAATGATGAAAAGAAAGAACGAAGATTTTGAAAACGAAGATGGAAATAAGAAAATAATGATGACACGTAACAGAGAAATTAAATCATGGATAGTTGACCTGTTAACAACAGTGTATTCTATAAATAAGTCTGGTTCGAACAAAATTAGTGTGAGCTTAGTGTACGATGAAGAAATTGACGTTTTTAAGCCATCGATTTAGCTCATAAACAACCAATTTTCTCATGGTTTCCCATTAAATTCTGAAGCGTGGACGGTTTTTATAAACAATCTTAACAAGATTACCAAATATTTTGATTGCATCGCTTTGAACCTCGAAACCTAGTTGCGCTTCACCACTTCTTACGGCTTGAAATCGATTCTTTTTGCAAAAACGACCAACGAGTCGGAGAATAAGAAGAAAGATTTTTATTCACCAGGCGTTGTTCTGCAAATGACGAGTTTTGAAGGGATCGAGCGGGCTGCTGTTTGTGTCGAGGAGTGTTTTCATCGTTTAGAACGTATCTGCGATGGAGTACACCATCCAAAAAGTTTTTAACATTGTTACACCCGTGGAATATTCCAACGACGGCTTACTAACAGCATCGGCTTACTAAAACCAATAGATATCTATTTTAAAAATTATTACTTTGATATCTTTTATAAAGAATTGACAACCTTATATATAAAAATTTTACAAAAATATATATTAAAATTATCCGAAAAAAATATGTAAACAAATGTAAATTAAACAATATTTTTTCTTGAATAAATGAAAATTTGTAAAAAATATATTCATTCCATTTCATTATTCATACTACCCAAGAATTTCCTCTCGTATATGTTAGTCAAATGCTGTCGATATATGATCATCCTCCTGAAAGACGAATCTGCTCGCTATATGCGTCCTCCTTTTTGCACTTTTCCTGGACGATGGTGTACTCAACACGTGTAAGTGGTTTTTCCCCACCCTACGGCATTGGTCTAGTTTGAGACTTTTCGCAAAGGGAAAATCTGTAACAGCGACAGTTTGTGTCTCCTCGCCAGTGTGAGTAGAAGAAAAAATCCAAAATGTTTGCCGAGTTGAATTTTGTTGTAAAAGTGGTGGTGAAGCTGATGGTGCTAAAAATTGCACTACAGCTGGAATCATCTCGTCGTGCGTTCTCTCTCAAAGGTACCGCATCAACACCTTAGCGGCCCGTCTGTGGGCTTAAAAAAGTGTTACTATTGCGACGTAGCAATAATTATTGCTGCGTCGTGATCATTGTGCACGGCCAGCTGACTTACTCTCAGCGAGTTGACAGCTCCTGGAGCGGAGCCAGCGCTCGGTGGCGCTCGCAGGAGTTGCCTCTGACCGGCCGCGTGCGGAGCGCAGGATGTGAGCTCCCGAGTCCCACCTGCGCGGCGCGTTGGCGCTCGGGAGGGGGCATGGCAGGAAGCAAGCCGACGGCCGCGCGCACGCGGTTACGTGCATGCGGCGGTGTGTAGAGGGGAGAGCGCGAGTGTGAGCGTGAGCGAGAGAGAGAGAGAGAGAGAGAGATGAATATAGTGGCGCGAAGTTGACGGCGTTTGGAGCGCTCAGAGTTGACTTTATGTTGACTTGCGGACGTCATAGAGATGTATAGAGGAATATACGGGCTAGGGATCTTCGAGGACTCGATATATGTATCTCTATGGTTTTCTCGAGGATGATAGAGGATTTTCAAATATCGCGCGGCTTACAGATTATCTATAGGTGGAGCCACTAGATGGATATCGACATGATTAATTGATTGATCGATATCCATAAAGGGGGCGCGAATTTGCATACTAAAGGAAATAATAGAGGACGTTAATTGTTTTTCTGACCGATGATTAAATTGGATTTGGAAAAGAGGGCTGGGGAAAATCACGGATAGAGGAATAAATTAGTGGTGGTCTATTAATGGCCAATAGGGGATTTTTCTAGGAAAAGGGACCAATGATGTAATTTTGGAGGCCGGGCTTGCGTTTCCGTGAAGAAGGAGGTCGAGTGGGCAAACGCGGCATCCTTCCTCGATCGGAGCGTCGGCCTCGGCCATTCCGTTCCTGGAGCCCTTATAGTATAGTTCTCTTGGTAGTAATTGTGGTTTTTCTGTTGGCGGATTCATTTGTCAAGGAGTTTCGGAAGGAGGTTGTGCCAGAGCCAACAAGGAAGTTTCTCTTGGAGTTTTGGGAGAGATATTATAGAGGTTTTCTTTGGTGAGCATTTCAAGTATTTAATACGGAATATATATAAAGGAAAAGCTGTACTTGTAGAGGAACACGCGTGCGGTCGTTGGAGGATTATTTCGCGCGTTTTTCAGCGGACGGCAGTTTTTTTCCTTTTGTTCCCTTTAGAATCAAATGTAGAGGTTTTCCGCGGCCCTTTTCAGGTTTTCCGAGCAGCCGTGGACTTAGTAATTTGGCCGCGTGCCCATGTTTTATATGTCGAGTCATTATCAATTTGTCTGCCGGATAATAAGTGTACAATGAAAGTTAGAATATATTTGTGATTATTAACCATTATATATATTTGTGTAATTCATCAACCTGGTTGCCACCACATTCCCGCTTTCTACCATTGCAGGTTTCCACGAGGCTGGGAGAAGAAGTCAGCTGCGCACATTATAAATTATTTTTGTACCTAACTGGAATTCCCGTGCGGGCGGGAAAATTCCACGTTACACTATTGTTTTAATGAAAAAAAGCCTTGATAAGGGTCCATACATGGACCGAAACGTTGGCTGATTTAATAAAGTATGTAGCTCGAAGAGATACATATTATATTTATTTAATTTATTTACAACATCGAGCAATAGAGTCAAGAAAAGTAATACTCATTCAACTCTTTAATTAAAGCTATTGAAAACTTCAAAATATCGATTTTCCATCTTTTTTTTTATTTTTAATTTTTAGTAAAAAATTGCTCCACTTCATAGTGAAGGGTTTAACGAGTAAAGTGAGTCATTAAAAATTTAATTTCGACTTATGAAACACTTAGAATTGTGCAGACTGCAAAATAACTTCAGTAAAAATCACGTGACAATAGTAATAGATTTGTGAGACGAAAAATCGATATTTTGAAGTTTTTAATAGCTTGAATTGAAGATTTTAATGATCAATAAATGATTATTGTACTCTGTATGTTTGATGATTAAGTGTTAGGAGAATAAGTTGATTTGGAAGCCAAGATTATGCTATATTCTGAGAGTCCTGCCAGTCAGATGTTTATTTATATTATTGTATAAAGAACAATGATGGTCCAACAATCTCTTATATTCTGCTGCACTGATAGTATACTACGACGCTCTGGATTTACTCTACTCTAAACTCTAAATTTCTATTCTGCTCTGGGCCAGGGCTCGAGAAAGACTGACTCATTGCGCTGCTAACTGTCGCCAAAAGCCCTCTTCGGTCGACAATTAACGCTGACGGCAAAGATTGCAACCTCCGCCCGCGCGTCCCTCGTCCTCTCTCTATACAATGTATACTCTAAGTATATCGCACCGTAAGCTCATGTTGCACATTCCTTAGGAATACTTTTACAAAGAAATTTTTTCTAGTTTTTACAAAAAATACTTCCAATGTGATATATATTTACGTTTTTAGCAACTTTCTATACAATTTAGACATTTAAATTTAAAATTTTGAAAAAATTTGTAAAGATAGCTTATTTCAACCCAAAAGTAATGAAATAAGTCCTAGAATGCCAGTCAAACTTTAAAACCACTTAAAAAATTAAAAATTCATGTTAAAAAAAATATGTGTAAAAAGTAAAAAAAAATTTATGGAAAAAATCTGAAAAATTTCATGAAATCCCATGCACATAGGGTTAAATTTCATCTTCGATTTCACAGAGAATCACCCATGTATAAGGATTATAGGGTTATAGGAATCACGCATGCCATGGGTCTCACGCATATATTTTTCAGAAACAGAGTTTTACGTACGTACGGACATACAGAGCTTTTTGTCGACAACTTCAAAAAAAAATTAGGATGGACAAATTTTTTGACAGAATGAACTACTGGTTTAATTCGCATCGATTGATTATTTAAACATTGATTTTTATAGTAAATTTGACAGTAACGGGGTTTTTTAAAAAACAAAACTTCTGTCCTCACTTATGTTTTAATATAATAAGGATTTATCTACATAATTTCAAAAAATTTACGTGTGTAAAGTTTATAAACCTAATATTGATTCGATAAATTTTCATTACAATGAATTCGACCAGAACATATATTTTGCAGGATGCTGGAGGCTTATTATTATCAACTATAAAACGACAAAAACCATTTAACAACATACTTCCAGTCTATCACACAAATGCTTCAGAGTTATTAAAAAATCAAATATCAGATATAATAGATTTTTTAATAGATATACATACATCTAGTAAAATTAAGGTAATTAAAATTTAAAAATCAATTTACACGTAATATAATCCAAAAATTTACTTTATTAATACATATATTATTGTTAATTAGTTTGTAATTATTAGATTTGTAAATGAATTTATAAGCAAGAGTGATTGCTCTCATTCCCTCTCTAGTATTTATCTTGGTTGTGGCTAGGCAGAATATCAAGGGGCGCCACAGCGCCACGATGGCAAGTATAAGGTACTTAGTGCGTACGCCGCCGTCGGGCGCTAGCCAGACCCTATATACTTTAAACTTGCCCTGTTGGAACCTTGGCATACGGTTTTTTTCGCATTAAGACCTTTAATTTCACTTACGAGCACTCAAATGAAAGCTTGAGATAAAACTAACAAAATCAGTTCAGGGTCATATTTTGTAAAGTGACTCTTATCAAAAGTTATTGTGAAGTGAAAGTTCGGGGTCTTCATTTCTTCTAAACGAAAATTCTTCTTCCGTCGGAAAAAATGTTCTCCGCGGAACTACGTCATCGTGAAGTCAGCTCTACGTATACTATTAATTTATATTGTATCTACCGTTAATATGTGCAAACGAGCAGACAATGGTGTATTTACATTTTAATTTTTTTATATACTGTTCGGATCGTAGAGGTGAACCGAAAGACACGAGACAAGTGTTGAGTGTGATTCTCCGTTTATTGCTTTGATCGAGGAGGAGCTCTGCCCAGTTCGAAGGTCGACAGGTATCTGCCGGCACAGTCCACGAGAATGTCGTAGGCTCGCCGTTTTACGGTCAAAGTGCAAGCTTGCACTCCTTGGTTGTGAGAAACTCTCGGCCTGCGCGTGTCCTGCTGACGCTGCATTTGGTGCATCGCCAGCTCCGGTCACTGGACACGGCAGTCACCTGAGCCTATGGCTCGTACGTGACAATTCAATACACATGTAGTGTTAAAGAATAAGTATCATATTTATATTATGGTTTTATGATGATATAATAAATAACTTATGAAGTGATTTTATTTTCAAAAAAATGTGTATAATTAAGATATCCCACAAACATGACTAATAGTAGTCGGGGCCTCATGGGATTTCGACAAGAAGTTCGTGCCACTAGCAGTTTTATTATTGGAAGTGGTAAGAGTTAGTGTACTGATAACTACCATAAAATCTCTACAATGTACCTACGCCGGAAAATTGTTATTATTGCAAAATAAAGTTCAAAAATGCATTTTTTTGGTTTATCCTCTGTAGCTTTTTATTATTAACTTTACGTGAAAAAGTTGAGCATAAAACAAAAAAAATTCATGTCACAAGTTTAGTCTAGTTAAAATATTTAAAATTCTCGATTTTTCGAAATATTGCTAGAAAAATATTTATCAGTTTTGAGTTTGTATTTTCAAGGCAAATTATTTTAGCAAAAAACGGCTTTCAGCAACATATTCTACGAACTATGAACTGTGAAAAAAGTGAATAAAAAAAATCGATAGTTTCATAATTTTAACACTGTCATAACCCCTTAAGTATTTATTTTTCATTTAACACGTCTTTTTCCCAGCTTTTACGCTATGTTTATAAAATTACTGTAAATTGAATACAAAAACTGAAAATTTGACAAATTTTTCAGAACATAAAGGCTGAGAAAAAGACAAGTTAAATAAAAAAAAAAATTATTGAAATAGATCTTGTGGTTTCGGAATAAATCAATTTACTCGTTATTTATCATGCGTTGCGTACGAAAGATCGAAAAATATGTCAAAAGAATAAAAATTTTCGGTATTTATATGTATACAAAAGTATACATGTATGGCGAAAACATAGATTTTGAATATATTTTCACACAACATTCTATATATACACACACATTTAGTACTATCTTTATATTGTATATACATAAACTGTTTTCAAGTATACACACATCTATATCTCCATAATGACAATAGTAAATATGTATATTGAGTTCAGTACCCTATTATGTTTCTTTTATATATTATTCGCATACATATGGTGTGCGATTAAATCATCGATTGAATACAAAAATTATCTCGGCTCCTACTCATCCGATCTTAACGAAATTTGTATAAAAATTCATGGTTTTCTACGTACTTTAAGACGCATTTTATCTGGGTCCTCTAACTTCAAAATTGGCCAAAATAAGTCCCTAGCAACGGACATTTGTTGATAAAAATGTTGTTAAAAATGAATTTGAAGAAAAGTTCTTTTTAGTATTTGTTAAGTAGGACATGAACTGACGACTGAAGGCGGTCGCATCAATTTGTCGTGATCTGCGCCAACTTGAAATGAATGTGAAAATACAGAATAATAATTTTGCAATAAGTCGCCATTTTGAGATAGAGAGGTCGAACTGGAAATTTTATATTGCATCAACTACAAGGATATGTTTGATCAGAACCAGACAAGTCTGACCAGAAAACGTAATTCCTTATATCAACTATTGCAATATAAAACTGTACACAATTTTTTTTAAATAATTTAGCGATGAAAAAAGTGAATTTTGCAAACCATTTTCATACTCAACTTTTTGACGTAAAGTTAATAATAAAAAAGCTACAGAGAATAAACAAAAAAATGCATTTTTGAACTTTATTTTGCAATAATAACAATGTTCCAGGGCAGGTACATTGTAAAGACTTTATGGTAGTTATCAGTACACTAACTCTTAGCATTTCCAACAATAGTGGCACAAACTTCCAAAAATTATCCTATACAGTTCCCTGGGGCCCCGACTATAGGTTAGAATTAGATAAGTATTTAGTTTTACTTTTTTATAAATACATAATATAGTGAAAGATTTTGTGAACTGATTCTTTGTTGAAATGTTCTCTTTTATTTTTCAGGATTTTTTATTGGAAGGCATACAACTATCAGGTTATATTAGGGTTTTCTTGTGATATGGCAAACTAGTGAAGTGTTAAGAATATTTAATGACTTTCCACGCAAGGAAGTTTCTATTTTTCCATGTGACAAGCTAGTGAAGTAAAAAGTATTTTTAATGAAGAAAAATTTATTATCATGATAAGAAGAATGTTGTGGAGAGTTCCTCGTATTAGCTTATTGATATGTATTGTAATAAAGCGTGACGATAGTGCGTGTAAACACAGGCTTAGCCAGCGCTCCTGAAAATTCGACGCGATGCGAACAGCGTGCTTAGCAATGACAGTTAGTCTAGCTCCGACTTTCAAACAGTTGAGACATGAATTCGGAAGCCCTTCGGAGGTGAACAGATCGCTAGTACCCGGGCATCTCCATACGCATCTTTATAATAAATCTACTTTTATCGACTAAACCACTGTCGTTTATTTGCTCCTATAATCCTTAATAGGTTATGGGCCCAGGAGCTTAAAGTCGTATAAAGTTGCATGTAGTGAAAAGTCAGAAGCCGATTGTACTTATTTGGAAGGTTATTCGCGCTCAGTACGCGAAGACAATCGAGCGTGGCGACGTCTAATGTATCGCCGATCCACCTCAACAAGCTAGACGGGACGAACTATCGGCTATGGAAGTTCCAAATGCGCGTGACGCTCATGGCAGGCGGGGTATTTGACGTAGTGAACGGGACTACAGGAAAACCAGACGATCTAACGACTGCCGAAGGCAAGAAAGGGTTAGCGGACAACGCCAAAGCTATGTGCTTATTGGCGGGCTCTATGATGCCGATGCAGCTAGAGAATTGCATAACCAGTAATAGTGCATTTGACATGTGGAGTAAAGTTAAGCTAATCCAGGAACAAAAATCGGCTGCGAATAAGTCAAGTTTGCTCCAGAAGTTTTACGTGTGTCGAATGGAGCCGACTGAATCAATTTTATAGTTCTCAACGAAGATTTTGAATATGGCGCGAATGCTGGAAGACTTGGAAGAAAAAATTTTGGAACTGGCAATCGTTTCAAAAATCCTGGACAGTCTCCCGACAAAATTTAATAATTTCGTAACGGCTTCGGATAGCGTTGATGTCAAAGATCAAACCCTCAATAATTTACAAGAAAGGCTCATTAAAGAAGAAAAACGATTAAGTGAGAGGGAAGAGGAGACAAGCGCGTTCATTGCCTCGAGATATTAAATTCATAGAAACCAAGCGACTAGTGATCGAGTAAGCGAGAGTCATGACAAAACAACACAATAAGGACGAAAAATATCAACAGGAATGACCTGTTATTTCTGCAAGAAGCCCAATCATTTCGCCAGGGACTGTCGATGGAGGAAGCGTGCAAACAAAGGTAAACAAAAACAGGCGCAAAGTCCGGTAGCCTTTGTAGTTACTACGAACGATGGTCAGTCGCACGGCGAGAAGGCTATCATACAGCGGGAGCGCGACAAGATTATGAATACCGATAATGCAGAAATCTGGCTCACGGATTGTGGAGCTTCTCGACACCTCACTTATCGACGGATTGGTTTCATGAATTCACACCATGCAACAGCGGCGACAGTGTTACGCTCGGTGACAATGAAGCGTGCAAGATTGAAGGAGTTGGATCAATATTGATAGAAAAATTTAGAATCAATGACGTTCTCTAAGTACCACGGTTGCGCAAGAATCTTTTTTCGGTTGGAGTCTGCACCTCTTTGGGATACCAGGCTGTTTTTAAAGACAGCGCTGTGGAGTTTCTCCTTGGTAACGTAAAGGTTGCAGAAGGCTTTAAGCAGAGTAATCAAATATACCGAATGCTTTTTAAGGTAGTTGCGCAGCACGAGGCGAATGCATTCACGACAAGTTTGCAGCGATGGTACGACCGCGTGGAACACGTGAACGAGAAGACCTTACAGACTATGATACGGAAAGAAGTGGTGACCGGCGTTGATATCAAATCGTCGGAGTCGAGTCTCGCCTGTGATGCGTGTAAGCTTGGAAAGTCGCATTTACACCCCTATAAGAAGGACCAAAAACATAGAGAGTGGCAACCAGGTGAATTATTTCAGAGCGATGTGTATGGCGCCATTAACATAACCTCATTGGGTGGTGCAAAATATTTTTTGACTTTTATTGATGATGCCACTGGTTATAAATTTGTATATTTTCTGAAACATAAATCTGATGTTTTTGATCACTTTAAGGTGTTCGAGCGCCTAATTTACAACAAGTTCAACCGATGTATGAAAGTTCTCAGAAGTGACAATGGGACAGAGTACTGTAACGACCATATGAAAAAACTGCTAAAAGAAAGAGGCATTGAGCATGAGACGACTGCACCTTACACACCACAGCAGAATGGAAAATCTGAACGAGCAAACCGAACTATCACTGAAAGTGCACGAACCATGCTGTTGAAGGCGAAAGCACCGAAGTTTCTGTGGGCAGAGGCAGTCAATACTACTGTATATTTATTAAACATGACATCGTCCAGCAGTGAGGCCAATACTACACCATTTGAAGAGTGGACTGGATAGAAACCTGATTATCGCCACTTGAGGGTATTTGGCTCTCCAACTTTTGTATATATACCTAAGCAGTTCCGGAAAAAGTTGGATGAGAAAGCTTTTAAAGCTGTGTTTGTTGGATACCAAGGAAATTCAAGAAATTATAGATTCTATAATCCTGAAACAAGAAAAATCATGGAATCCAGAGAGGCAGACTTCTTCGAGGATCAAATTGGGGAAGCAGTAGTCAATTTAAATGAACCACCGGCCATATTGAAAATGCAGATTAGTCCAGATGTAATGCAGCAAACAAGAAACAACGAGATTAATATACCTGCAACTCATGCAGCGCAACCACCTGGAGTATCATCGCCACCAGTGGATGTGCTTGAAAGAGAAGAGTCAGGAGGAGCAAATGAATCTGGAGGTCGTCGTCTTAGAGATCGGAGCAGCATAAAGAGGCCAGAAAGGTACGCAGCTAATATTGTCGAACATACTGATCCACAGACGTATGCAGAGGCTATTTCAGGCCATGATTCCCAGCATTGGAAAACAGCCATTGAGAAGGAGTTTCTAGCTCATGACAGAAACGGTACCTGGGAGCTAATGCCAAAGACTGTTGGACATACTGTTATTGACTCTAAATGGATTTTCAAATATCAAGAAGCTAAAGCTGGAAAAGAGAGTAGATACAAGGCTCGTCTCTGTGCACGTGGATTTGGTCAGGAATATGGAAAGAATTATCAAGAAACCTTTGCACCGGTAGTCAGATATGACACCCTGCGTCTGCTGCTTGCCATCGCCAATCAAGAAGACTACAGATTATCCAGTTTGATGTGAAGACAGCATTTTTGTATGGCGTGCTTGAAGACGAAGTATATATGCGCGTACCAGAAGGGTTAAATGTAAATAGTGAAAATAAAAATATGGTATGTAAGCTGAGAAAAGCGTTGTACGGTTTGAAACAAGCTTCCAGATGTTGGAATGTTACGTTTAAGAATTTTATAAGCGAATTTGATTTTAAACCATGTAATTCTGAAAAATCTGTATTTATTAGCAAAAGAAACAATGAATGTGTTTATATTATACTGTTCGTCGACGATGGGCTTATCATGGCTAAGTGTCTCAATGTACTTGACTGTGTATTGAATGAATTAAAAGAATCGAACCATGTTTCTCCATCAATCAGAATACGCGATGAAAGTTCTGAAGACTTTTCACATGCTGGACGCCAGTGTGCACCCCTATTGAAAAGGGTCTGGATCTGACTTTGATGAAGGAGCATGATTCTGAGTGTGAAAAATTACCGTATCGAGAGCTTATAGGTTCGCTAATGTTTTTATGTACTGTAACTCATTTTGATCTGTCATATGCAGTAAATTTTCTAAGCCGATACCTAGATAAGTATACTATCAAGCACTGGATAACAGCGAAACGTGCTTTACGCTATTTAAAAGGCACCGTAAATCACGGTATAGAGTTTAAAAGCAGCGGGAGTACTCGTGATCTGGTTGGAGTTTGCGATTCCGACTTTGCGGGTGACGTAGAAACGCGTAGGTCAACGTCGGGATACATTTTTAAGTATAATGGTGGTGCGATTTCGTAGTGCGCTCAGAGACAAAAGAGTAACACTCAGTTCAACTGAAGCAGAGTATGTGTCAGCGTGTAACGCTACGAGAGAAACGGTGTGGCTGAGAATGTTGTGAAGCGATGTTGGATTTCCGTGTGCTAAGCCAACAGTGCTTTATATTGACAATCAAGCGGCTATTGAGCTTGTAAAGAATCCTGTTTTCCATAAAAGGTCAAAACACATAGAAATTCAGCATCACTTTATCAGAGAGAAGTATGAATCTGCCATAATTGATGTACAATATGTACCCAGAGAACAGCAGCAAGCGGACGTATTTACCAAGGCGCTTGCCCGAGATATTTTTGCTAGATTGTGTATAAAAATAGGATTAACCTGCAACGATGCAGATGCAAAAGCTAATGACTCGGAAAGCGGGAGTGTTGTGGAGAGTTCCTCGTATTAGCTTATTGATATGTATTGTAATAATGCGTGACGATAGTGCATGTAAACACAGGCTTAGCCAGCGCTCCTGAAAATTCGACGCGACGCGAACAGCGTGCTTAGCAACGACAGTTAGTCTAGCTCCGACTTTCAAACAGTTGAGACATGAATTCGGAAGCCCTTCGGAGGTGAAGAGATCGCCAGTACCCGGGCATCTCCATACGCATCTTTATAATAAATCTACTTTTATCGACTAAACCACTGTCGTTTATATGCTCCTATAATCCTTAATAAAGAACAACTGATTTAGAGTGAGCGTGTTCTTATTTTGATTCCATCTATTAAATGTATCGATTTAATAATGGTTCACTAAATATATGAACTTTGACAACTTTTATGCATTGTAATAAAATTTTATGTTTAAGAACTGTTTCTGTCGTAGCATTTATTATGGTTACGTATTATAAAATTACAAAATCACAAAATCAATTACAAAATATTACAATAGCAAGTGTTCATGCTATCTACGCTACTAGGTTTGATACACGCTCCCTTTAGCCACTTGCGCACAATAAAGCTATATCCCCCCACTACCGTGACCCATCGGAGCAGCGCTCCGATCCGCTATAAAAGCGCGAACGTCCGGCGTTCGAGAGATCAATCGACTCCCGGCCTCCGCCCGGTACACGTCGCACTGTCCCGCTCGACTCATAAGCCTACTCCCCCAGGACAGCCAACCTAAGACCTAATAAAGAGCCTGTCAACGAATGCGACTCTAGTTTCTGCTATCTCCCGCCGCAGCGCTGTACCCGCGCAGTCATCAGCCCGTTGCGGCCGAAGACCAAGCCATCGACGAGCCCAGCCGACGCGAGCCTACCCGGCCGTATCTCTTCCACATCCCGGCGAGACCTCCTCGCGCAGAGAGGTCTGGACATCGGCGTTCTCCAAGAAGATCGCCCGGGGCGCCCCACGGGACCCACGTGTGTTCACCGCCCTACGCCGTCGTCTGCGAGACGCCATGCTACGCTCTACGACTCCGAAGAGGCAATATTACGCGTCGGCCGACGCGCCCCAGAGCAGTAGAATCAGCCGCGCCAAGGCCGTCAAGCGCCTGCGCCAAAGGCCCCACTACCGCGAGCCGACGCGCTCATTAAAGCCTTAGTAGGCTTCCCGCAAAACCGATCAATCGACCCTTTTCAGAGCCACCAAAACCTCCAACGTCAGGATCGCCTGTTGAGAGCCTCTGACCGAGATTTCAGCAGGTTTGATACTTAATTTGTAAGGTAATGTGATCGGTTGAATTAATCACATGGATTCCATCACAATTTTAAGAGGTTTATTCATTGGACCACCTTTGCAACAATCAAATATTAAAGCTTTCAAAATTTAAAAACTCAAATCTGGTCCAGTAGATAAACATGAAACTTGTTATGGAATCTCTGTGACTAATTTACTTAAGGGGTTATGCCTGAGTTCAATTTCAAAAAAATCAAAATTTTTTTTATTTGATTTTTTTAGGTCAAATTTACTGTAGAATATGCTACTGAAATCCTTTTTGCTCGAAAAAATTCCGTTACAAAGTTATAAGCAAAATATTTTGTCTTATAGCGCTTTTGATTATTCAAAACAATTGTGTTGCTATAGAAAATGTAACATTAAATGAATTTATAAACTCCTTTTGAAAATGCAATTTGATTTAAAAAAAAACACAAATTATTTACTGAATCATTACATATTGTAAATAGCTAATTTTCATAAAATCATAGACTGTTTTTATTTTGAATGTTCAAAATAAAATAAATTTCGAATTTAAATTTAGTTTTGTAATTTCTTAATCGAACTTATAAAGGGGTAAAAAATATACATGCAAATTTAAATTACCGCCTCAAAACATGACACCTTACAGCATATGGAAAAGGAAATCACTGTTTTACCAACCTAGTCGAGTTTTCATTCAGAATTCAAACAGCTGTTTTTCATCTGCTGTCTGTAGTCTAGTTGCAAGCTGGATATTGTGCTGTTGTGATAACTTCTAAGTTTCACTGGTGTTCAAATTTAGATAAGTGTTTTGGACTATAAACAACATATTATTTTTGAAGAATCTGTTCTTTGTGAGTGTATTCTTTATTTTTAGGTATATGGACTATGATGAATCGCATGTGCATGAGAAGATGCCAGTGTGTTAGATGTTCTCAAAGTCTACTATAATTGCTAACAATCCTGTTAAGTAATAGGTAAGCAATGATAAAAATTATATTCATGTAAAGCATGCTGACTGTGAATGCGTATGAAAAACTTACATTTCAATTTCAGCTTTTGATACTCGTATATCAACATGTACAGCATCCAGGTCTTCACATATCCCTTAATAACTGTGTATTTAATGCCAAAATATAAAAAATATATACTAAGCAGTTCATGTAAGTGCTGCTTGATAAATATACATAAGTATCTTGTATAAACTTTAAATGCATTTTTCTTAGTTTCTCTATTTTGTCATTTACCGCAGGTTTTCTTAGCAACTGTGAGCCAAATCAGGCGAAAATTCCAGGATACCTTTCTTCATAGTATAAACGGAGCAGAATTGACTAGCACAAGGTAAAAGTCAATGTTACGTATGTGAACATATGTAATATTCACCATAATTACTAATATTATCAACGTATATGTTACTAAAAATTTAAAATTTATACTTTATAGAAAAGTCTTCCGTTCAAGTAGTGAAACGTATTGAGAAACGTATTGAGAAGATTTTTCATGCTATCTGGTCTCAATTCATTATACGGATGCTGAGATTTCCTGCGGCAAAGGAAAAAAAGAGCTGACAATTAGTGATTCGTACATGGGATTATTTACAATGTAAGTATAGATATGTAATTTTTTAAAAATAGTTAAATATATGTTTAATACCTACATTTTAAGTAGGAGAAAGATATTTTTATACTATGAATAAATAATTTTTTTCAGCCTATTATTTGTTAATATCTTTTTTACAGGTTTAACTCAGGTATAACCCCTGAAAAATTAGTTTTTTTCAATATCCAGAGAGTACGAAGTACAACCAGCTTCCAGATTTCAGATGAGCGTACCTTTTTTTATAGGGAATTATACTTTCTACTATCTAAAGGGTCAAAGAACACATGAGTTGTCAAACCTATCAGTCGAAAGGACAACACGAGAAATTTTAAGTTGATACCATTCACTAGTTTTGAATACAATAATTTCCAAACTTGTAAATGTAAATATTTCAAAACTGGTCAATGGTATCAGCTTAAAATTCCTCATGGTATCCATTTGACTAATGAGCTTGACAAATCATGTGTTCTTTTTATCTTTTAGATAGCAGAAGAAGAACTTCCTTTAAGAACAAGGCACACCCATCCACATTCTGGAAGCTGATTGTATTTCCTTACTCCCTAGATATTGAAATGAACTAATTTTTCATTAAATAAATTAATCACACGGACTCCACGACAATCTTTAAGTTTCATATTTTTTTTACAACAAAACAAAATAAAATAAATATAAAAAAACTTATCTAACTCAATGTAGTTGGCATTTTTGATGAACAAACAGAACTAAAGACGGCAAACTGCAATGATAACTCAAAAAAATTGATCCATTGATATTCTTATTTGCCGCATAATTAAAAGACCGAACGATTTTATTTGATAGTTTTATAAGAAATATAAACAAACTTAGCGAACGCTACGTAAAAAGCAGCTCATAGAAACGGGCAAAGTGACTAACTTGAAGTGCACGGTGTAAATTAAAATTAAAGAATATTGTACATTATAATATCCTGGCCTTGGCCATCGCTACTAGTCAGCACTGCTGCCGCAATCGCGAGCGCGAGTTTCAAAAGCAGAAAAATGTTTAATTTAGAAAATGAGCTTAATTCGAAATGGGCGAATGAAAACAAGTGAGTTTTAAGTTTAAACAGAGAAATCAGCTTAAACCGTCTGACTCTCTATATATTATCAAAAAATGTAAATTTATAGAGTTTGGAAAAATGCAATAAGTAGCTCGAAGTCGCGGACTCGATTGAATCTCTTCTTTGAAGGTCCTCCCTCCGTCTTGCATTGGCTGCTTTCATTTTCTTCGGGGTTTTCATTGGTCGTTTTTCTTCTCTCTTGAAATTCTTATTCTGATTCTTGAAATTTGTATGTGGAGTTTTTTTTTTGTGTGACGTCGTTCAGTTTTCAACTGCAGCTCCCTCGCCAGATATTGCCAATACGTTGCTATTGTGGCGGGTTTCTTGAGAGTCGTTGCACTTCTCGCATCTCGGGTTTTCTGAGCGGCCATAAATTTGGAGAAAGCTGTCACCGAATTTCTATTGTGAATGGATCTATTGCTTTAGATTTCGAGTTTTGTGCGGTTTCCTGTTTATGCGCGTGAGAACGACCGTTTGTTTCTGGTTTATACGGTTCCAGTCTATTCGATAATGAGTGATCTTAGATTTTGAATTTATCCCGTAAAGGGAAATTTATTCGCGACTATACGGCCGCAACGACTCAATTGGATTACGTTACGTGTTAGAGGGTTATTGTTGAAAATGTTGAAACTGTTATCAAGAATCCCTATTACAAAATCTCAGGTGAGATCTCAGATGACATTTTAGGTGACATCTCACGTGAGGCCTCAAGCCAAAATCTCATTTAACTGATTTTTATCGATATTTCGTTCATTATATATTGTCAGGGACGTAGAGCTCCTGCATAGGTGCAACATGACGGGCGAAGTGATAAGAGGTGTCGCGCTTCCATGCATGAAACTGGATCGTAGACGTTAGCTCCGTGGTTAGAGCCAGGCCTCTGGCTCTCGGGTCCGCGAGTTCGAATCCCGTCGTCTACCTTTTTCTTACGCTTTCCTATCCCGTCCAACATTCATACGTTTTATACGTAACAATATCTAAGATCGTTCTTAATGAATTAGTGACAATTTTTGAAGAAATCGAACTTAGAAAATTTTTAAAAACTTAGAAAATTTTTAAAAATTTTCTAAGTTCGAATTTTTCGAAAAAAGTCACTAATTGACTAAGAATGATCTTAAATATATAATAAACAAAAATCGGTAAAAACTGGTTAGATGAGATTTTGACACGAGGTCTCTGAGATATCATCTGAGATCTCACCTGAGCTTTTGCAGTACGGATACATTGAACAGATCATGACGGAGTGGAATTTTTTGCCATGCCTGATTAGAAGATTTTAGTGAATATATTGCTGTTCATAAATAAATTCTACGTTAGCAGCTGAAATGCTTTAAATATATCCTACCTTAAAGGCTAGAAATTAGTAATATATTTAATAGATGTTAACTATAACATTATTGTTGAATGTATTAAATTCCTTTTAAAAGTAGTGAAATCTCCCCCCCCCCTCCTCAAACAAACATTTTCAAGGTAAAAGGATGGCAAGTATGAGGTCGTTTCTTCATGTAAAAATTAAAGATTAATTTTACAACTCTTGATAACCTTAATATAACAAAAATTTAAACTCTTGATAACATTTATGCAGACTAAACCAAACTCTCATTAACACTCATACAGACAAAATAAAAAATTCTAAGAGCTTACTCTAAAATTAAACTTTAATTTTCAAACTTCGACAACTCTTATGTAGCGAAAATTATAAGTGCTTTATTCTATACAGTTATTTAATAATGTAAATTAAAGATCTTGATAACACTTATATAGACAAAATACTAGTAGATTTACTGCATACTCTTAAGAGATGTTGATATTATAATCGTCAGATCAACAAATAATATCTTCTTTCCTGTTTTGAATAAGTGATCGAAATACAAACACTGGAGAATATGTGATGCTATAGATCAAGTTGGAAAACAAATAATTATGTTAGGATGCATATCGTCTTTTACCTCGTCGATAAGTTAATCAGAATCACTCAAATCATGATACTTGTACATTTAGCTAAAAAATCCGAAACTCTCATGTATGAAATATCTTCGCGTTAAGGGTCTGTTGGATAGACTATCTTCGATTATCTATACCTTCGATTTTACATAAATTCTCATTTTAATTTTAAGAAAAGAAAGATATGATATATAAAAATAAATTGCCAAGTTTTTTTGTTATAAAAAGTAATTGTTTTGAAATAAATAAATAACTGTTTAAATTGAGGAAGGATTATATATGTATTCATATAAATTCGATCAAATTATAGCATGTGAAAGGTGGATAGCTTGTACGCTAAATGGGGTGTTGCGTGACTGGTCATAAACATGCGCATAACGTGGCGCCATTTCGGGATTATTCAAAGTTTCAATTGTACCCACCTGTGCATGTGATCTGTTGTTATTTATGGAAGCAACAAGCGGATGTACAAACTAGTTAATAATTCAGAAAATGAGTTGCTATCTCCTTATTTCATGAAATCTATAGCATTTGTCCAGGACGATCATTTACAATGAAATATGAAATTCAAATATTCATATAAACGTTCATGTAAAAAATCGATCCCACATTTTTTTTTAATAAAACAGGAACATACTCTAGCATGTAGCATGCAATTTTTTTATGGATAAACTTGCCGTCCCGTCCTATCATAGATAATCGATGAATTACCATATGTCAGTGTAATCAATTACATTACAAAATATTTAATATAGTTAACTTACCTTCCTATTATCCTATAACCCTATAATCGGTACCACTTAAAGTATTTATGTTAAACTGTGAAAACATTCACCTCAAATGATAATAGGTATATTATTTTTTAGTTAAGTATACATTTAAGTTTAAAGTTAAATCTATAAGCAGCATAAATATTAAGTTCATATTTTTTAGCTCGATTTATATCCAAACTTCAGAAATAGAATGGAATTTATATCATATGTTTAATGCACGATAATAGTTTAAATTATTTTTTATCAACTTCCTGTTATCTTTTGAAAATAGTAACTTAATTTTGTGAAACATACAAATTCTAAAATTTAAACTTAGATTTATCAGAAAATTATATTTCGATTCTTCAAATATTGATACAATGGTAGGAAGCACATTCTAAATGAAGTATCAGTTATGTGAGATTTTTATAATTTGAAAACGAACGACATCCATTATTGTCTATAGTAGGACGGGACGGGAAGATTTTAGGTACGACCGCAACGCGGGAATGCCTTATAGTTTTACCATTGCAAAAATTGTCTCAGCCAATTTTCGAGCAATCGGGCTGAAAATTTACGAGAGAGCTCTTATACACACAAAAAAACATTTTTTTCACTTTTGCGATTACCGGCCAATTGTTCAAATGGGAGCTCATTATGCTTAATTTTACATGTATTTTTAACCAAATTATTTTGGCACAAGCTTATCTCAAGCAGATAAGTCCTAATTAATCCAAAATTTTTTTGTAAACCCTATCTACGATAACAAAGTGCCAGTATAAAATTGGGCTTGATTGCATGTATACAAAAAATATGCGGGCATTTTTTCGATTTTTAAAACACCGTTTTTTGGCCATAACTCAATTATAAGCATTTTATACAAAAAAGTTAAATGGACATGTTGTATATCTCTAAAATATATAACTTTTTCCGATTGACATGAAAATTCGAAAATGCTTACAATTCAAATTAAGAAGCCAAAATCGAATTATAACATTAAAATTATTCGTTTTTTATAATAAAAATTTTCAGGTATACGTTTTACATAAAAATATTAAAGATAAAAGTTGTAAATTTATTAAAAATACAATTTTTGACCATAGTAATTCTACGCTTTAAATGATTTAATACATTGTAAAGCTCGAAAAACTGATTTTTTTTAAATTTTAGTTGGCCACGATTATCTCAGCGAAATTAATTCCGATTGATCCATACTTTTTTTATAAACTCTGTTTATGTTAATATCATGACAGATTATATTGGGACTTGATCCCATGTATACAAAAAATATGCGGGCATTTTTTCGATTTTTCAAAAACCGTTTTTAGCCATAACTCAAATTATAAGCATTTTACACAAAAAAGTGAAATAGGAATGTTGTAGATCTCTGAAAGATACAACTTTTTTCTATCGACATGAAAACTCGAATATGCTTAGAATTCAAACTAACAAGCCAAAATCGAATTTTAAATTAAATTAACTTAGAAAAACACGGTTTTTTGGCCATAACTCAAATTATAATCATTTCACACAAAAAAATTAAATAGAAACGTTGAAGATCACAAAAAAATAAAACTTTTTCCTATTGACATCAACCCGCGAATATTAACCAGCTAAAATCGAATTTTCAGATAAAAATAATTCGTTTTTCATAATAAAACTTTTTACACATACGTTTTACATAAAAACCTTCAGCATAAAAGTTGTAGATATTTTAAAAATACAATTTTTGACTATAATAATTATACGTTCAGAATGATTCAATGTGTTGAAAACTCCAAAACTGATTTTTTAAGTAAAAATTTCAGTTGGCCTTGATTATCTCTGCAAAATTAAGGAGTAATAACAGGGTTAAAAGCTGAAAAAAAGATAAATTATTAGTGCTGTAAAAAATTAACATGTACATGTGCTCTAAAAACTATATATCCCCTTCACTATATAAGTATTATACATCACTTTTATGCATTACAAATACGTATTAAGTGAGTATAATCATTGAAAACAATTAAAGGTATTTACTTACCAAAAATTATGACCTTCGCGCGTTTCGCTTCACGTTTTGCATACCTTGCATCGCTTCGCAATGCAAGGCTGCAATAAACCACTGAGACCTGCAGGCCCGAAGGGCCGAAGATCAAATGTGGCGCGCTATTTTCATAAAAAAATTGCGTCCTACATGCTAGAGTTTGTTCATGTTTTATTAAAAAAAATGTGGGATCGATTTTTTGTGTGAACAGAATATTTAAATTTCATATTTCATTGTAAATGATTGTCCTGGATATATGCTATACATTTCATGAAATAAGGAGATGATCGCAACTTATTTTCAGAATTATTAACTTGAGTAGATTGTACATCCGCTTGTTGCTTTCATGAATAACAACAGATCACATGCACCGGTGTGTACAATTGAAATTTTGAATAATCCCGAAATGGCGCTACGTTATGCGCATGTTTATGACCAGTCATGCGACCCTTATGAAAAAACCTGCAGAATATTATGTAGGCAAACATACAGAGGATTGCGCAGCGAATTATACATGTACCTGTACAGATTACTCTATAGATTTATTTGTAGAATAATCTGCACGGAACTGTGCACATATATGCGGCATACTCTGTACAAATATTCTATAGATATTGGTAAAGAGTCCCAGTAGAAGAATCTATAAATATTTGTGTAGATTTTTGGAACACTATATAAACCTATGTAAACATGTCTATACAAAAATTTGTAATATGCTTCTATACCTCCTTTATGGAAAAAATATGTAAAAAGTTTTGTAGTCAATTATATACAGAATCATGTAGGGAATTCTACAAGTATATATGCAGAGTTATCTGCAGATAAGTGTATCAGAATATCTGCACGGAAACGTACATGAATTTGAATAGAATACTAGGTGTACGAATACGTACAAATTTCAGAATAAACATCTGCACATATTTGTGCAGAAATATGTACATTTCCGATGGCACCTTTCCAGTACATACATTTCGCCTCTGTAGAAATCTGCAGGAATCTATGCGAAACGTTGTGTAGAAAATTATGCATAAAATTTTGAATTAAATCATCACTATTAATACTGCGCAAAACATTCTGGAAAATTCGTTGGACAGTGGATTAGTATCAATTTATCCATCAGTGTTTGGATAAAAATAAAAAAAAGAATTTTTTTAATTTAAGAGATTTATTTCATTGCGGTCACCCATCCGAGTAGGAACCTTCCCTAATGCTGCTTAACTTTCATGATAGAAAGTTCATGGTGTGATTCGTTTGGCCAGAACTCATCACGATATAAGTGAACTCAAATTTTAATATCCAAGACCTTCCTTCTGTCGAATTACGTATTTATTCATAAAATTATTAATTTTGATCATTTTAGACTTACTTTCGTAAAACGTTCATCCAAGAAATGAATATTTTGATTTCATTTTAGACAACATGTTCTAAAGCTTCTACTCTGATACTTTTAATTTCATTCCTTTTTCGTTTATAAATTTGTTATTTACAGTTTAATAATACAACTTATGAAAGATTGTAAAAAATTCCCTAACCCTAAATCGTTTTGAAATATTCATGTCTTGGATGAATAATTTTATGAAAGTAAGTCTAAAATGATCAACATTAATAATTTTACGAATAAATACTTAATTCGATAGAAGCAAGGTCTTATATATTAAAATTTGAGTTCACTTATATCGTGATGAGTTCTGGCCAAACGAATCACACCATGACCTTTCTATCATGAAAGTTAAGCAGCATTAGGCAAGGTTCCTACTCGGATGGGTGACCGCAATGAAGTAAATCTCTTAAATTAGAAAAATTCTTTTTTTTATTTTTATCCAAACACTGATGGATAAATTGATACTAATCCACTGTCCAACGAATTTTCCAGAATGTTTTGCGCAGTATTAATAGTGATGATTTAATTCAAAATTTTATGCATAATTTTCTACACAAGGTTTCGCATACATTCCTGCAAATTTCTACAGACACGAAATGTATGTACTAGAAAGGTGCCATCGGAAATGTACATATTTCTGCACAAAGTACAGATCTTTATTCTGAAATTTGTACGTATTCGTACACCTAGTATTCTATTTAAATTCATGTACGTTTCCGTGCAGATATTCTTATACAATTATCTGCATATAACTCTGCATATATACTTATAGAATTCCCTACATGATTCTCTATATAATTGACTACAAAACTTTCTACATATTTTTTTCATAAAGGAGGAATAGAAGCATATTACAAATTTTTTTGTAGAGATGTTTATATAGGTTTATATAGTGTTCCAAAAATTTACACAAATATTTATAGATTCTTCTATTGGGACACTTTACCAATATCTATAGAATACGGAGTACTTCGCATATACATGCACGTTGTACGGAGTACTCCGCATATACATGCACAGTTCCGTGCAGATTATTCTACAAATTTATCTACAGAGTAATTTGCATAGATACATGTATAATTCCCTGCACAATGCTCTGTATGTTTGCCTACATAATATTCTGCAGGTTTTTTTCAAAAGCCCCATTTAGAGTACAAGCTATCCTTCTTTCACATGCTATAATTTAATCGAGTGTTTATATGAATACATATATGTTTATAATCCTTCCTCAATTTAAATGGATATTTATTTATTTAAAAATAATTACTTTATATAACAAAAAACTTGCCAATTTATTTATTGATGCATAAGTTTCTTTTCTTAAAATTAAAATTAGGATTTGTAATATCGAAGGTATAGATAATCGAAGGAGAAGTGACACTAAAGAAATGGTAGTCTGTCCAGCAGACCCTTAACGCGAAGATGATTATACGTTGATATTTTCATACATGAGAGTTTCGGATTTTTTAGCTTAAGTACCAGCTTCATGATTTGAGTAATTGTGATTAACTTATCGATGAGGTAAAAGAAGCATGCATCCTAATATAATTTGTAACGGTCCTGTCCCTCTCCGTATAAACATAAAGCGTTCCTTTATGTAAATAGTGCGCGTTGTCTAATGTATAGCGTTTGGAAGATTCGCGCCTTTTCTCGAGTTATACTTGTTCGTCTACTGTATGTGTGCGTCGGATGATTGGAGAGAGAGTGGGAGAGTGCGTGAGCGCAAATCAATGTGTGATTGATTTGTTTCACGGTGTATTATACGTGTTTTGGTATATAAGCGGCGATAAGACTCGTGCGAGATTATTCGCTCGCTGACTTATATATTAGCGAGTGATATCAATAAAGCTTAGGTACGTGACAATATAAACGAACCTGTGTATTTATTTTCTCTCTCCTTATTCCTCTCTATCCTGATCTAAGAACAACGAACCCTTACATTGGCGATCCTGCCAGGATAGAGAGAAAGAGAGTTATAAGTTTGTACACTGATTCGTTATTTATATATCAGCAGTAGAATCTCCGGTTTTTTTATTATTATATATTTCAATAATAGTTCAAAATAGAATAAAATGACTCTATCGCTCTACTCGAGTAAAATTGATTTTAGAATACAGGCTCTGCACTGCATATTCTCACATTGGAGATCTGTATGCAGGCAGGCCTCAAAAAAATAGAAAAGAGAGAAATGTAAATTTCTCTCTGTTGGCGTTTCGTCCAGCTGTCAGAGTGGACTCCTCAGTAAGGCTCTGACAGCTTCCTTAGACGCCCGCCACTTCGAAGAGAAGCGGCATTTATGTGGTCTCGGCCTGCGTTTTTCTCTTGCAAGAGAGAACTCTAGCATAGAGAAAAAGGCAGGTCGCCACCTAGCGGACACTTATAAGAGCCAGTGTCAAAGTTTAGATGGTATGCGACTCTATCACTCGAAAGTATAGTACATAGAATAAAATGACTCTATCGCTCTACTCGAGTAAAATTGATTTTAGAATACAGGCTCTGCACTGCATATTCTCACATTGGGGATCTGTATGCAGGCAGGCCTCAAAAAAATAGAAAAGAGAGAAATGTAAATTTCTCTCTGTTGGCGTTTCGTCCAGCTGTCAGAGTGGACTCCTCAGTAAGGCTCTGACAGCTTCCTTAGACGCCCGCCACTTCGAAGAGAAGCGGCATTTATGTGGTCTCGGCCTGCGTTTTTCTCTTGCAAGAGAGAACTCTAGCATAGAGAAAAAGGCAGGTCGCCACCTAGCGGACACTTATAAGAGCCAGTGTCAAAGTTTATTCTATGTACTATACTTTCGAGTGATAGAGTCGCATACCATCTAAACTTTGACACTGGCTCTTATAAGTGTCCGCTAGGTGGCGACCTGCCTTTTTCTCTATGCTAGAGTTCTCTCTTGCAAGAGAAAAACGCAGGCCGAGACCACATAAATGCCGCTTCTCTTCGAAGTGGCGGGCGTCTAAGGAAGCTGTCAGAGCCTTACTGAGGAGTCCACTCTGACAGCTGGACGAAACGCCAACAGAGAGAAATTTACATTTCTCTCTTTTCTATTTTTTTGAGGCCTGCCTGCATACAGATCTCCAATGTGAGAATATGCAGTGCAGAGCCTGTATTCTAAAATCAATTTTACTCGAGTAGAGCGATAGAGTCATTTTATTCTATGTACTATACTTTCGAGTGATAGAGTCGCATACCATCTAAACTTTGACACTGGCTCTTATAAGTGTCCGCTAGGTGGCGACCTGCCTTTTTCTCTATGCTAGAGTTCTCTCTTGCAAGAGAAAAACGCAGGCCGAGACCACATAAATGCCGCTTCTCTTCGAAGTGGCGGGCGTCTAAGGAAGCTGTCAGAGCCTTACTGAGGAGTCCACTCTGACAGCTGGACGAAACGCCAACAGAGAGAAATTTACATTTCTCTCTTTTCTATTTTTTTGAGGCCTGCCTGCATACAGATCTCCAATGTGAGAATATGCAGTGCAGAGCCTGTATTCTAAAATCAATTTTACTCGAGTAGAGCGATAGAGTCATTTTATTCTATGTACTATACTTTCGAGTGATAGAGTCGCATACCATCTAATAGTTCAAAATATTCATGGTTAAATTTGTTTAATACACAATATTGTCAATGACTTATAAATATTGCAATATGGTGTGGGAGACAAAAAGCCGATAGAATATGAACTAATGAAATATATGAATTTCGAAAAATAATATCCGAAAGGAGTTATAATAAAATTCGCTGAAGATTTGCAAAAGAGAATTTTATTAATTTTTTCACATGAAAAAACAATAATTTCGGAAGAAAACAATTTTTTCGACTTAAGCGAGATTCGAACTCTGATCGGAGAGTTTGAAGGCAGGAGCTTTACCTCTGAGCCATCTAACTCTTAGTAGACCAGCGGTGTTATATACTATCTGTGCCGAGTACACTACAGTATGATGGTGAAAACACGCAGTTCTAAGCTCCTTGAGAAGAATCAAGGTAGTTTGCAGGGAAAAAGAGATGCTTTGAATGAATCCCTTGCTAAATTAAAAGACGATACACACATTGACAATGCTCTTGAAGATGAAGTAATGGCTTTCAATGAGCAAGTTAATGAGAATATGCAAAATATACTTTTGTATATAGAAGAAAATGAAGTTGCTTTGCAAGATTTGACAAACAATGTTCAAACTTCCGAAGAAAATTATCAAGAAGCTCTTAGACAAATAAAAGAACTTGAACTAAAATTAAATACAAGTGAAAAGGAGCTTGAAAAACGATGCCAAAAACGAGATTTTGAGCGTCGTGATAATTATAATGAGGCATCTAGGGGTGTTGAATTGATTAATACAAAAATTCAACAACTCACCACAGATGTAAATGACATAAAAACATATGCTGAGAATATAAGTGAAGATGCGGATAAATTACGCATTTATATGTCTCAAGATATAACTCCAGAGTCAGCCATAAATGAAGGAGCTGTGGAGCATATAATTCAAAAGTATTTCGAACAATACGAGAGACAGAGAAACTTGAGGGATAATTCTCAAGTAAAATCTCTAGAGGAGCGCATTGTTTTTTTGGAAAATGCCAATAAACATTTGCTATCCAGTGTAACGTCTTCTGACGTTATTTATTTTGAAACAAGAAGCGGTCATTTCAAAATTCAAATGACAGCATTGATTATGTCCATGCATGAGTTTCGTTAATTGTCACACTTTCAAAAGTAGGAGCTCAGCTGACGTTGAGCTTGCGAAACGCAGACTAAGCGTTATACTTTTGAAAGATCGCGTTATTGTATGTAAAATTACAAAATGTTTAAAAATCAATATTCAATAATGTTGTAAATTTATAAACTAAGTTTTGTGTTTAAAAGAGGCTCAATGCCCTCAATTAGGCAGTCAAGATTTCGTATCGACTCCGTCCACGCCGGTTCGAAAATTGGCGGAGTTTTGATTATTTAAAATCCATTGTTGTTATTCTTTTTACGGTTTTACATACTTTTAATTTGTGTACTATTTTAAAGTTTTGTTAGAAAATAAACATAGTAAATAATAGTATACTTTATTGTGTGGAATAATTTTGTTTAAATCCTAAAAACCTGTACGTTGGAATCTAAAGAAAATTGTTTAAATCGTTGGGTTGTTTTGAAGACCACGATCTTATAAAAACATTAACTGGGTCTTTAAAAATTCCTCTTGAATAACGAAGGACTATCCAACGTCATAAGTTCAACAAGGTAAGTTCTGATTTTGTTATTGTAGAAAATATATTTACTATAGAGATCTAGGTACATATTATCACTAGACTTTTATCACTATAAATGTGACTTTATCAATTTAAATATTCCTGACTATACGCATTAAATTGAAGTAGTCAGGACTTAACAATTTGGTTCCGATACAAATATCGTGCGTGAGTGTCTTTATTGAAGTATATTTTTGTGTAAATTGAATAATTAATATAAATTACTTATAAAGTTGAATAAGTGCTGATTTAAAAGGAAATTTTTGTTTTTAATTTTTAATCGAAGTTTGAGTGATTTCAAAGTAATTATTTTTACAAATCCTATCAAAAGGTACCGTGTAGGGCTGATTAGATTAGCTTCTACTGTTCTGGATAATAATACATGTGTAACAAGGTGTAGGACATATTTGATAAGTATAGAAGTAGATAGGATTACATTTCACGATAACGGCGACTGACCGCTTAGGAATGCCGCGTTAGCAAATTGTAAAGACTGTTGCGGAACAGTAATTGGATATATAGGTCAGTGTATTACTGGATCATTTAAAAGGTTGGAATTGTTTTTGTTTTCTTTTTAAAGCTATTAGGAGTATATAGTAAATTGTTATTGATAAGTTATTTATTCTTGGACTCAAATGTGGATATTATATGTTGAGAATTTGGAGGGTTTGTGAAGCATCAACTTCTCTTTTGCTGTAAATTAATTTAAATATTAATTATGCCAAAATATTCAAATGAGTGGCAAAAATAATGATTATAAGAAAAATCCAAAAAGTACAATAATTACTAGAAATCGTTTAAAATCAAATCCTGAATTAAAGTCTTCATTAAGTGGTCCGTTATTAGATGGTATTTTTAAGAGAAGTCAAAAAACTGTGAGATCTCCTCCAAATACAACATTAAAATCAACCGATTCAGCAAATTTGGAAATATCTATACAGCAAAATACGAGTGTTATAAGCAGTAATATAAATCAACAAAATGAAATTTTAAATTCAACACAGAATCGTACTTTACAGAACAACGAATTGATAGATTTTTCAATTGAGGAAAGTCATTATTCTGATATTGGGGGCTTTGAAGCAGAACAGAGTTTAATTACAGGTACATCTAAAGATCTTCAATATACATTGGATGAAGGTTATAAATCAACAAATTCGAATTTATCCGTTGCTAGTAGTAGTTTGGAAAATACTAATCGTACTGTAATTAATCAAAGTTCGCTGATAGATCAATGGGAAAATTTTAATATTGATAAATTCATTAATACCATTGAAAATAAGCAAAAATCTTTAGAAAAAGAAAAGTTAAGTTTGCAAGAAGATGTAGAATTAGTTCATAAAGTGGATACTAGTTTATCAAATTTTGCTTTGACTAATTTGGAAAATTCGAATTCTACTCGTTTGTTAGAATCAAAAACAATTATTAGTGATAATTCTAGTATAAAGTCATTTAATTTAAACATGACGGGTAATAGGAATGATCAACAAACGGCGGGAAGACCGATAAATTGCAGTTTGAATGAAATAATCTCTTTGATTCCTGAATATAATGGCAAAAATATGTCACCAGCTGAATTTATTAGAAAAATAAAGAATTTAAAAAATCTTGTGTCTAATGTTAATGATGAAAGTATTACGAATATAGTTAAAATGAGATTGAGCGGTGAAGTAGGTCAAGCTTTGAATAATAATAATATTAAATCTATCGATCAATTATTGAAATCTATAAGAATCTTATATCCTATTCAAAATGATATTCATGAGTTATATGCAAAATTATGTAGAGTAATCCAAGTAGATGGAGAAGGTGTTTTATCATATATAAATCGTATAAGGGAATTACTATATAAAATAAATGAAATAAAAGAATTAGAAGACCTTACTAATGAGGAAAGGCAAAGATTTATGAATCAATTAAATAATGATGCTGCAATTAGTTGTAGAAAAGGTTTAAAGCCTGAAATTAGATACGAGTTAGGGAATGAAATTACGATTGATGATTTGGCAGTAAAGGCTATTGCAATAGAAACTGAAATTAATCAACGTAAACATTCAGATTTCAGAACAATTAATAATATGTATGGGAATGATATAGTTGTAGAAAACATTATTCCGAAAATAATGACTTGTCAATTTTGTGAAGCTCGTGATCATGAAGCTTTGTTTTGTCGTTTAACAGCTTGTATATATTGCAAAGAAAATGATCATTTTTCGGATAATTGTAGATTTGCTAAAGATAAAATTAGATTAATCTGTAAATTTTGTAGTCATACGGGACATTCTATTAGTACATGTAGACTAAATAAAATGCAAAATAATCATTGTCAATTTTGTCAAGAAATGGGGCATAAAGCACCTCAATGTTCAGTAGTTCGTAATTTTGAAATTTGTCACAAATGTAAAAAACCAGGTCATGATCCAATTAAATGTGTTAACTTATCTGAGAATAGCAATTGTACAATTTGCAATAATGTTGGACATTCTCCACAGAATTGTCCGGAACAATTTTGTTCTAGATGTCATAAAAGGGGGCATTCTACAAAGTTTTGTAAATTAGGGGAAAATAGATTTAGATTTTGTACTATTTGTGAAGCTGCGGATCATGAGGCTACTGATTGTGAAGTAGCAAAAATATTAGTAACAGAAAATAAAACTAAGCAACAATATAAATGTCAATGGTGTGATGCAACTGGACATACTGTTAAATTTTGTTGGAAATTAAAAGCATTATTACAAAATGGTAATAATGACTCGAAGAAAAATAATTATCAACAAAATTTTCAACAATCAAATAGAAACAATTTTAGTAATAAAGCTAACAGAAAAGTGTGTGAATATTGTAATGGTACTAATCATGAAGTAAAAAATTGTAGAAAATTACAGTCTTTGACATCAGCAGTAGAAGAAAACTGTGCATTTTGTTCACAGATTGGGCATAATATTAGCAATTGTGATAAAGTTAAAATTCTAGAACAGAAAAAGGGAATTGTATGTGCCGAATGTAAAGGTGTGGGTCACACTATTGACAATTGTTTTAGAAAACAGGGAAACTTCAAATCTCTTCCGGGAAGGAACGCGTGAGAAGAGATTTGGCAGATAAATCGTTCCAAATTGTGGTAAACAGAGAGAAAATTTCTGAAATAAATAGATTTCTTGAAATTAGTGAGAAAGATTACGTAGAAAATAATGATTTTATAGCCCATAATTATGTTTTGAAATTAGAAAATTTACTACAATATATAGAGGTAGAAAATTTTAATTCAAATGGTACTTTTAAATTATTAATAGATAGTGGTGCTCAGTTAAATATTATTAAAAATAGTATATTATTACCTAGAGAAATAAATACTGAAAATAAAATTTTAATATCAGGAATTACCGATAATGCTTTGAGAACTTTAGGTGCAATTAAATTTCCAATAAATAATATATATTTTGACTTTCATGTAGCACCAGAAGGATTCTCTATTCCATTTGATGGAATTTTAGGAATTAAAGCTTTATTACAACAAAAATTAAGACTTGATAAAGGTTATTTAGATATTAACGGGCAAAAATTTCAACTAAAATCAATAATTGATAAGTATCATATTAACACACATACAGTTCCGAAACTAGAACTAAAAAAAGCGATTATTAAAATAAATTTTGAGGAATGTGAATTTATAGGATTAATTCCTGATTTTAAAATTCATTCTGAAAATGCAAAAGTAACTTTTGAAAATCCTGGAAGTTGTATTATTACGAATGTTGACGTGAGAAACGATAGTGAAAATGTTTCTATTGTTAAAATTCGGCAAAACATTAATTTACATAAAGATATTAAGCAAATATTGAATACAGTAAGTGAAATAAATGATAATTTGAGCGAAATGAAAGTGAATGATTTTAAAATTGAAAATCATAAAGGCAATTTGATTGAATATTTAAATGATTCCAAAATAAATATTGAAAGTTTTATTGGTAATATAAACACTTGTTTAAGGAAATTTGAGATTGATTTAGATGAAGAATTAATTGATTATGATTATCCAACATTTTGTAAGATACTTAAAGATACTGTTGAATTTGATTCCAATGGAAAATTATGTAAATTACAAAATACAATAAATTTTTTAACATTTGATATTGAAGATATGCCTGAAAATTTTATAGCAAATTTGAATTTTGAATTACCTAAAGATGATGAGAATCTACATTGTGGTTCTATTTTTTTAAGTACAGAAAATGAAATTGATATGATATGTAATGAAAATCTTAATGAAAAGAAAAGACAACAATTATTGAAAAACACTGTTGATTTAAGTCATTTGTCTAATAAAAAGAAAAAGATTATTGAAAGTTTAATAGTAAAAAATAGTGATATTTGTTGGTTAGAGGGGGAAAAATTTGGTATTTGTAATATTGAAGAACATGCAATTAATTTAACAGATGAAAAGCCAGTTTATGTTAAACAATTTCCGTTAGAATATAATTTAAAACAAATCGCTATAGCTGAAACTAAAAAATTAATATCAAATGATTTAGTAAGATCATCTACTAGCGCATTTAATGCACCTGCTTTTGTTGTTCCCAAAAAAGGAATAACTAAGGATGGTAAAAAAAAATGGAGATTAGTAATTGATTATAGAAATTAAATGCTAAAACTATTTCAGATCCTTATCTTTTGCCTAATATCACTGAAATTTTTGATAGTATAGGTAAAAACAAGTATTTTACTACAATTGATATGGTATCAGGTTTTCATCAGGTAAGAATGAAGGAATCGGATATTCATAAGACAGCTTTTAGTGTACATCCCTTAGGGAGATTTGAATTTAAGGTACTTCCTTTCGGTTTAATTAATAGTCCTAGGGTTTTTCAGAGAATTTTAAATTCGGTACTTGGTGATTTGTTAGAAAAAGGATTTGTTTTGTTTACATTGACGATATTATTATTGTAGCGAATTCGATCGAGGAACATAACGAACGGTTTAATTTGATTGCTGAAAAACTAAGGGAAGCAGGGTTGAAGTTAGAAACGAGTAAATGTAAGTTTTTTCAAAAAGAGGTCGAATTTTTAGGGCATTTGATTAGCGAAAATGGTATTAGAACTGATCCAAAAAAGGTCGAAGCTATAAATAAGTTTCCAGTTCCTAAAACGGTAAAAAATATTCGAGAATTTTTAGGTTTGGCAGGTTATTATAGGCGTTTTATTGATAATTTTGCGGACATAGCAAAACCAATAATTCAGCTTTTGAAAAAAGAGGAAAAATTTGTTTGGAATGAGGTCAGACAAAAAGCTTTTGATCAATTAAAGAGAGCATTAAGTGTAGCACCAGTTTTACAATTTCCGGATATGAATAAACCTTTTATTATTAGTGTCGATGCGTCCGGTTATGCTATTGGTTGTGTCCTTTCTCAAGGGAATATTGGGGAAGATAGGCCAATATTGCCTTTGCCTCAAGGGTTTTGAAAGCGGCGGAGAAAAAATTATCATACTTATGAAAGGGAAGCATTAGCAATTATGTTTGCAGTAAAAACATTTAGAAATTATATTTATGGGAATAAATTTTATATAATTACAGATCATAAACCATTGTTATCGTTTAGATCTGCAGATAAAAATTCGCGAGTTCAAAGGTGGCGTTTAAAGTTATTAGATTATGATTATGAAATTATTTATAAACCGGGTAAAGTAAATACTAATGCAGATGCATTGTCTAGAAATCCTATAGAAAATAGTCAAATAAATGTTATTACAAGAGCTCAAAAAGCAAAAGAGTTAGAAAAAGTTACTAACAAAGAGAATTTGACTAATGACATGAAAATTCAAAAATTAAATGAGGATCGTATTAAACAAAAGGCAAAGAAATTTTACAAGCGTAAGAAGGATAGAAATATAATATTAAAAAATCAAGATAAAGTAGAGCAAAATGAAAATAAATATGAAAATGTGGTATTTACAAAAAAATCTATTGAATTTAGAAAAGATAATTTAGTACATTTTATAGATAAAAATAAACAAGCATTAGATAGAAATACAAGTAGGTTTATAGACAAGTTTAATATTATTTTCAAGGGAATTGTGAATGATATTGAAATCATTGATTTAAATGTATATAAAGTATTTGTATTATGCATAGATGTAGGTCAATCAGCAATAATTCTTAAAAATAATATTTATAAAATGTTTAGTTCATTAAAACAAATTATGTTGAATAAACAAATATATAGTTTTAGTATTTCTAAAGATTTGCAAATAATTAATTTAAATTGGATTGATATTGAAGACATTTTATTTGAAGTTTTTAAAAATAGTGAGATTAAAATAATTATTTGTTTAAATTATATAGAATATGTAGATATACATCATAGAGATAAAATATTTCAAGAAAATCATTCTAGTACTATTGGGGGTCATTCAGGTGTAAACAGGACGTACAATAGAATAAGGAGTAAATATTTTTGGGAAAATTTAAAAACTGACATTGAAGATAGAATAAAAAATTGTGATGATTGTCAAAGAAATAAGTTGAAAAAAGTAAAAACTAGGCAACCAATGGTGATTACGGATATACCAATTAAAACATTTGACAAGATTGCAATGGATATTGTTGGTCCTCTAAATATAACTAAGAATAATAATAAATATATTTTAACTATTCAAGATCTACTCTCTAAATATTTAGTGGTAGTTCCATTACAGGATCAAACTGCAGAAACTGTCGCGGATGCATTTATTAAAAGATTTATTTGTATTTTTAGTTCTCCTAAAATAGTTTTAACAGATAGGGGTGCAAATTTTACTAGTAAACTTTTGAAAGAAGTAGCGAAACGATTTAAATTTTCAAAAATTGAAACAACTGCTTTTTCGCCTCAATCCAATGGCTCGTTGGAGACAGCTCATCATCCTTTATGCGAATATTTAAAGAATTTCTCTACAAAAAAAATTATGTGGGATGATTTATTGGAATTAGCGCAATTTCATTACAATACAAGTGTACATAGTGCGCATAAATTTACACCGTATGAATTAGTATTTGCTTATCCACCTCGTTTACCTTCAAGCGAACCTTTGAAATTTCTGAACGAATTCCATCGTTCAATGATTACTTAGCAAATTTAATTAGGAACATGAAAGACATTGCTGAGCTAGCAAGGGATAATTTAATAGTTTCAAAAGAAAAATCAAAGAAATATTATGATAGATATATAAATCCAGTAACCTTTGAAAAAGGTGATAAAGTTTGGCTGGTAAAAGAACCAAAACCAGGAAAACTGGAAAAAATCAAAATATTGGTCCTTTTGAAATTATTGGGTATTAGATAATAATAATGTTGTAATAGATAAAAATGGAAAATCAAATACAGTTCATGCGAATAAATTAATAATGTATAATAAGAAAAAACTAATATATTTTGTTTGTTTTAGGAGGAAAATGTTGATCATCCATTTATTATTTTCTTACTGTGTTTCAAATTAAATAGAGCAATCATAGGATATGATTGTGGTTCCTCTTCACCTAATATAACAACATATTCTTTACTGGATTCTGGAGAATGTGATTTTCAAGATGAGCAAGTAAATTCTATAATGTTGCTATAGAATTAATACAGATAGCTGATTTTTCGATTAGTTTCAATTATTCAATGTAAAATTGAAATTCATCGAACAGTTTTTGAATGCGGAATATTTGGTCATTTAATACCTACTGAAAATTCAGAACAACAATATATTAAAGAAATAAGTCATGAACAATGTAAAGCTATTCATGAAACGG